>CAJPEX010000178.1:74439-145689 GCA_905338405.1 Notodromas monacha | reverse complement strand
AAATATCGTGTCTTCCTGACTATTTTTGGCCCATACATGCGTCGGGGTATTGCTGTTGGGCACGAAGGTCGGGTACTTGCCGCGGGCTGCGACGAATCGCCGGATTTAGATCCCCGCGCTGCCCGTTATTCCCTGTGAGACGATGAGCCGTTTCAAGCACCGAATGCGGAACAGAGCATCTATCGAACATCAATCCCGGGGCTGCATGGACAAAATTATCCTCGCATTATCTCTCTCTGTCTTGATCCCAAAGGAACGAAAGCCGCTGGAAAGAAAAAGATTATTTTTTTGTTTGTTTTCTCAGTGCTTCGAAAAATACTACGCAGAAGCACGTTCTGAAGGGAAAAAGGACTCATACCAACTCTTTTTTTTTTCACCAAAGGGCTTCATTGCGGTTGCGTTGGGTGTGCACCAAGTTAGTTGTGTATACAGAAGAAAGGAACAAATCTGACTCATGCTCATCACTGTCATGAGCGCGTAATTATATCTATGCATGGTTGGCTTTCCGTGGATCACCCACAACATATTCAAAAGATAAAATAAATTAAGTAGAAATAGGTTCCGAAGAATTCCAGCGAGACTCGAACAGCGCTGTATAGCATAAAATGAACGAGCAAATAAAACAAAAGTTGAAGCATATCGAAAATAGGAGAAAAAGTGCCCCTATTACAACTACGATTACACGACTCTCAAATTGTCGGTGATTTTGAGAAGAGCTATTTAATAAATAGCCTAACCTAATTATACGCAGGACACATTCCGAAATGGAGAATAAAAGATACGAGTACTGTATTGTGTATCTGGAACCGTTTCCACAGCTCTTCTTTAGTATTTATTTTTCTGTTTTCAATACTTCAGGATTTGCAATACAATAGTCCTACCAATTTTTTCTTTCAATAAAGAAAACTGACTAGACTAAACACTAATAGAGCATGATACCACATTGGTTCGACGGTTTTACGTACAGTATTATTGACCAAGCAGGTTCTGAACTGTCTCCAAAAAAAAAAGACAACTACACCTTTACGGCGAATTAAATTACACACTCCGAGACCAAACTAGACTGCTGCGTACGTCTCCTGTCGTACACCAAAGGACTTAGCGTTTGTTCCAACGAGTTCAAGAAACAGCTGCTTCACGCTCCGCACCAGATGAGAGTCTCGTGTTTACGTAAACACGCGTGCAATAGCCTTGGCATCGCTCAGAGAAAAAGGGAGCAGTAATAACTCTCGCTATACGTACTTTGCATAAATCACGCACGAGAATGCCCGGGATCCCAAGTTTCAAATCATTTCCTTCAAAGTTGACGCCGGGAGTAGAGTAGCAGAGGGATCGAGGAGGGATCCGCGGCAGGTGCGGAGAGTCTCCGCAGCCCGAGGAAACCGAGTGTATTTTCCCCTCAAGTTTGTGTCGGGTTCAGACGGGGATCGCGAGGATCCTCATTACCAGGGCAAATGGGCGTGAAGAAGTGAGCAGGGTGACGAGGACTCGAGGCAGCGGGCTAATTGCAGGAAGGGGCCGCTGGACTTTGCTGGGCTGACGGGGGCTCCGGATGTACTTCGGGCGAGAGGCACCCAGCGTAGCCCAGGTTACTACCTATCTTCCAGTCCAGCCAGGGATAACTGGTGGGGTACTTGAGTCGAGTCCCGAATCACTGTAATTTAAACACACACTCCAACAGCCGTGCCCTGTATAGACGAAAGCTGGGGAATATCCCAAAAGAGAAACAGCCTACCTTAGATTATAGAAACTGCGGGAAATGGGACATGGGTGAAAAGAGGAACCCGTTTTTTTTCCTTTATCGCCGAAAAATACTTCAGTTAACCGTAATTGGACCATTGGTCACATCTGCAGAACATTACAGCATTCGTTTTGAACGAATTGCTCTGGCTTAAATTTACCAATTCCACACAGGAAAACCTCGTCATTTTTCGCGTCCCCTCCATCCGTTCGCGATATATATTTTTTTGTTTGTTTTATACTGGGGTTTAATTAGCGAGTTTGTTTTAGGAAGGTGTTTGGGACTCCCGGATTCCCTCAGCAAATGCCGACCAACTCCATTATTCTGAATACACGATCCCCTCTTTGGCAGTAAAGCCCTCCCGATCGGGGATCTCGATCCTGCGAGTTTGTTTTAGGAAGGTGTTTGGGACTCCCGGATTCCCTCAGCAAATGCCGACCAACTCCATTATTCTGAATACACGATCCCCTCTTTGGCAGTAAAGCCCTCCCGATCGGGGATCTCGATCCTGAAATCCTGAAACCCTATTCCGGGCGTGAGATCCCGGCTGCCGAAATGCAAGGAAGTGCTGGACCTCGCGGGTTGGGTCAAGATTTTCCCTAATGCTGTCGTCGCCTCGAGAATCCTACATTTGGGACGCTACGTTGGCAACGAGGTACAAAGGCTTTTTTAACTTGTGTAAAAGGGCTAAGGAGCTAAGTTCTTAACTTCGTAGGGGGTTTACTGCGAGCGTCGGTTCCGAAAAAGAAGAATTTTTTGTTGCTGCCAGGAATTACAGTTTCTGACTCTGAATTTCTACCTGCAAACCATTGCGGTTTAACTGGCATATGAATAGGCAGATATGAATAATGCGGAATGATAATATGCTCCGAAATTGCGGATAAATTATTAGACGGGTATACAGTAATCAATATTGTACATGCATTTATGCACAATGTGTCGTTTTCATCTTGTCATCACAATAACTGGAACCAAAATTGGGGTGCTGGGCGTGGGAAAAAAAGCAGGATGAGAACGAGATTATCATCTCGAAAGGTCTGATGTCACTAGTTTTGGTTATTGTACTGTACTGTAGTGAACAGATACTCCCCAACACTATGTTTTCAACCTAGCTATAGCCCGGGGATGCGTCGAATTTCGTCGATCTACACACGTATTATAACCCTGTACGACCTTATAAGTTCGAGTGTAGTCGACCCAACGAGTTTCGGAGCCAGAAGTTAGTCCAAATGTACCGCCCGAACCTGGATGTGGGAAAACGTTATTTAGGGCTCCTGATAGCAGAAATGCAAGGGGGGAAATAAAAAGCCCGAAAGTCGCGACATTCACTTCCGAGAGGCTGAGGAGGAGCGAGAAATGGAGCATTATTGTCCTGTACACGGAAGCGTTCCGGAAGATGCCTGAAATGAAAAGAATAAGGAAAGAAGCCCCCCCGGGCTTTTACCGTGCTGGTCGTGTAAAAGTCGGGAGAGGTATAAATCCGCGACGACCTCCTTCATCATGCGTGTGCGAAGAAGCGGAAATTTTCTATCCAGAATAACGTGTCTGAGGCAGGAACATTTTCCCCGGGACGCAACAATGAACGGAATTCTCCGAGGCATTAAAACTCGCGCGGATGCTGCCACGCCGCCGTCGCTTTATTCGCGCACAGACGAGAGGGCGGCGTTGATTCCTCCGGCAACAGGACCGAGTTTTCCCGAAGGACAGCTCAGACACGGACGAGATGATCCTTTCCAAACTGCGGGGGAATAAGGTGCAGTACACGGAAAATGAAACAAGCCTGATGACCCGTCTTCATACGGATATTTCCTGCTGCTGCTGCTGCTGCCAGTATATATACAGCACAGCACAGCACAGCATACACACAATACGAAGTAAAGACGCGGGATCAGCGGCAGAGCTACATGCAGGGCGGATGAGACCCCTGCCCCGAGTTTTCACACGCGGGTTCCGCCCTGCATATACGCACGCGGGCTATCCTGAATCGTCGTTCCACTGCTGCGGCTCGGAGTTTAATTGAAGCAGGCTCAGCATCCAGTCGGTCTGCATTTGCAACGCGTGGGAGTCGGAATTGTGGCGTCCCCATAGTCCAGAGGCAATTAACGTAGGGCTTAGGGGAAAAAGTGCGCCGAAAGCAGCCTTGCTAGTCTGCGTGCGGAAGGTAAGGTTGCGTATAGTTGTCGGAGTGCAAACGACTACTGCTAGTGGCACATCAACACGGGCCTGTTTCACGAACACAGATTTATAAAGCTTCTGCTCAGGCACTGCAACAATAAAAGAAAGAAAAAATCAGTGCTGAACTGCTGATGTAAACTATGGTCTGCACTCTAGCAGTAAAACATTTCAGCGCGACGTGTCTGTGTGTGTGTGTGTGTGGATAAAATCAAAGCCGTGTAATTAATAAAGGTATCCACAACAGCCGGCGATTATTATTATTGCTTGCCCTCTTTTTATTTATAAATAATGATTTTGATGAAAATTATATTCTTCAAGAGAAGAAATGGATAAATACAGCAGCATGCTCTTCTTATTCACACTTTCTTTAAACCAGCAGTGTTCCCAAGCCTTTTCAGGTATGCGGACCGGCAAATTTCCATAAAATTTTTTGCTGACCAGCAAAGTTTCATAAAATTTTGGCAGATTTGAAAAGTTTCGTTGGAAAAAATTCATGGCAGGCACTTGAAAATTTATGTTTTTTTCCTGCAAAAATCAAGTTAAAAACCAATGAAACGTAACTATATTCTTCAAAAAGTTAGAAACATGGTCTTGAATAAATGTTTCTTATACTGTACTGAAAAATTAAAATTATTTATTCGAGCAATGCGGAAGTTTGTCTGAAGCGTAATTAGGAGAAAAGCCAAATTTTATTTTTCATCAGATAATTTCAACTGCTGCTGCCATTGTCTTTCTGGAATTTTAAATCGAGATAATTGACTTCATTACTACAGTACCTTTGAATAATGTATTATGTTGAAGAAAGTTTTCCGCGGTCCGGCAAGAAACTTTCGGCGGAACGGCGCCGGTCCGCGGACCACGGGTTGGAGAACACTGCTTTAAACAATTTTGATTGAATTGAAAGATTATTTTTATTTTTAAATGTCCACGCGTGTTTTTTTTTTCTTCGCGGCACAGCCGGCCAAGATAGAGTTAGCAATGTTAATCAGCAAAATTGCTGGTGACATTCCAGGTGGTGAAAATGATGATCTTCATAGTGGCCACGTTTGCCATTTGCTGGCTGCCGTACCACTTGTACTTCATCATCGAGTCCCTGGACAAGACGCTGGGAGAGATGTCGTTTGCCCAGGAGCTGTTCCTGGGCCTCTTCTGGCTCGCCATGTCCAACTCCATGTACAACCCAATGATCTACTGCTGGATGAACCAAAGGTTAGTGCCTCCCCCCCCCCATCTCTCTCTCTTTCTTTCTTTATTTCTCTCGGGACTCGGCAATTATAGAGCCCGGATTCATTATATTCTCGGTCTGCGGATCCCTCTCGCGGGACCGTCTACATACGAGTCTGTGTATTCCGGAGAAATTAGTTAATCTGCAGTATACTGCACTGCGGAGCAAAATATGAGACGCCGCGGGATTATCCAGTTCCCAAAGGGTGCTGCAAGCTGGGTGCCGGCCGGCGTCTCATGGCGTGAGCATCTTGAACCCTGATGCTTGGGTCGTCTACTGCCTACTACACGAGTTTCGTCATGCTGTGTAAACTGTGCTGCATATTTTACGGGCGTACATTACTGTATTTGCAGCCAGCGTGATGCATACGTTTACCTCGAGCGAATTATTGCTTGCTTCATTTGGACGATGAGTCAAATAGCGAGTCGATTTCTTGAATAAGCTAGCACTCATTTTGTTTCCTTGCGTCCGTGAAAACCACTATTGTACAGTACAGCATCTCGATTGGTGTTTGTTTGTTACATCGCCGCAGGTTCCGCCGAGGGTTCAAGAAGGCCTTCCGCTTCTGCCCCGGGATCACGGTGGACACGCCGGACCTGGACGCCAGAACCTGTTACACGGTTCGCTATTCGGCTTATCAGACGGGCAACGGGCACCGGTTGCATCCGGGCTCCGACAACGGTGCGCACTTCCTTCATTCATTTATCCGACTATGCTGTGTAGTATGGGCAATTCCCAAAAAGGAAAAAAAGGGGGGGAGGGGGCCTCGGATGCATCCAACCCACAAAAACCACGCGCCACTCTCTCTCTCTCGCATGCGAAATACAGTACCGAGACTGAACAGACCCGATTCGAGACAAGTGCCGTAGCTATCTAGCAAGTACAGTGAGACCCCCACATGCGGACACCTCGACCTGCGGACAATTCGACATAGGTTTTTTCAGGGAATTCTGAAGAATATTTCTTCCAAAAAACACCAATTAAAAATTATATAATGTAAGTCTGTGTGAAAACAAGACTTGACTTGGGGAGATTTCAACTTGGGGACACTCTTGATGCACCAATTATGTCCGCATATTGTGGTCTCAATGTATAGACTTCATGCAGACGCCTCCGTCCGAGCACAATTTATACATATATTTTTTTCATTTTCATACACTGTACTGCTGTTTATGCTGTAGTTCTCTGCATGTGTTCGTACGTTTTTTTTCTCGTTTCGTTGAGGTGAGGGCATAAGTAGAACATGAGTAATGTGAGAAAGTCCTTCCGGAATCTTGGCCGGCTGGCTTGATGGGCGAGGGAAACGAACAAAAAAGGGATGAAACCCGTCCCTGAGTGCTGCTGGACAATTATTGAGCCCGGTCTGCGGATCCCTCTCGCGGGGGATAAACAACAGATTGTGGATCAGCAGTTGTGCTGAACAGTTTCTCGGTGCCAGATGCAAAAAGTAACAAATCATTAGGCTTTTTAGAAGTCTTTCCGAAACAAGGGAGCCCTCTTCTGAATCATGTGACGAAAATGAAGAGTATTTTTTATTGTTTCAGCATCTGTTCATGATTTTAAAATAAATTAGCGGTGACCGAATCTCCAGCCTCGACGGAGAGGCACATACAGCAAATCAACGTGGATTTTATGCCTTTAATTGCCCTTCAGTTATGATTTTCTGGGTTGAGTGGATGACTCTCAAATAAAGGTAGTCGTCAAGAATCGCCAGGATTACATTTGTCTTTGTTGGGCCATTGTCGAATTTAATTTTACATTTTTTGGAATATCCGATGATTTCCAAGTAGTGATATTGTGCTGTACAGACAAATGCGTTCACCTCAGCGCAGCGCGCGCTCTTGATACTTTAATGAATGTTTCCCTGTTTTTGCTTTGCTTGTTGCTCTTTTTCTCAAAATCACAGCCCACTTTCATTCGTGTACAATGCGCACTCCCCCAAATCTGACAATAAAGAAGAAGATATGCTTCGTGGAATACTGTATACGCAAGTGCGAATGAGTATGATGGATCTCGAGCGGGGTGACGTCCAAAATGGCCTTTGCAAAATTGAGTGTGCCTGTCGTACACTGATGATGAGCATGGGGCACGAGTCGAGTGAACGTCTACGTCTATTTCTGGGGGCCATTTTTATTCAATCACGAATAAAATAAAAATGAACGCAGCACAGTAGGGTGACAATCATAAAAGAGGCGACTCGGCCTATATATACATAGAGTATGGACCGGCGACGTCATGCCTCGGTTTCTCCCGTCTTGTTCCAGGTGGCGGCACGAGCACTCCGGGACCGTCGACGAATCTGCTGGCGAGGTGCCAGAGCAAGGGCGGCTCTGTGGTCACTTCCACGTCGGGCCACAGCGTGAGCCAGCTCGGCCGCAGGCACGAATGGAATCAAAAGTCCAACGCCGTCGTTTGAATCCAGAGCGTGGTTTTTTTTTGTTTGTTTTGTTTTTGTTTCCATTTTCTTGTTGTGGAGACAAACATCACACGTGCACAATAAGAGGCAAACTGAACAGCGCGCGAATCGGATCCCGCCCCACGCGCAAACAAGGCATCCGGTGCACGTATCACGCCAAAACCACGACCCACTTGGAGCGTAATGGCGAGATCTCGAAACAACGAACCCTCATTCGTTACCCAGCAAGTTCGCCAATTTGACAAAATCTCGTGGAGGAACAACGTATTCTTCTTCTTCTGCTATTATTTTTAAATTATCTCGAGGATCTGAATACTGCTTGATTCGCACTGCGTTGGCTCTTTCCCCGGTGAACACTCGTTCTTCAGTGCCATGATGGAAACTGTAAAAAGACACCCACGTATTCGTTTCCTCATTTTTCCTCTGAAGCCTGTTGTTCCTCCTTTTCCTGCGCACAGTGTTTTGTTTTTTAATTCAAAACTCACTCAAGTTCCGGAGTTGCGAATGGATTTGGCCACTATTACTCAGTCCGTGAAGAATTGCTTTCCCGCGTGTTGCCCTTGTCAGCCAAAGAGACGAAATCCGTGACCTGAGGCTCAACTTTAGTCCGAGGGCAGACAAGGTCAGCGTCATATAATTGAGTTGATGGTTGGGAAAATCATGGGTGTGTCGCTTGTTGCCACGACGGCTGAGATTTCTTTTTTTTAGTCCCATTGAGGGAAATGTCAATAACTCGTGGAAACAAAACCACAATTAACAGCACTGTTGGGAAAACAGGGATCAATTTTGCCTAGTGCTAGGCGTGTCGTTGTCACGGAGTTGACAGAGTAGGAGGGCCATGCGTCGCTGTCGTAAAAAAAACGAGGGCCGCAAGGTCGAAAGCGCGACTCCGATTTTTTTGGTCGATGAGCTTTTTGCCTACCAGGCGATTCTGTGAAGCCTTCAGGGTTTCCGGGTCCTCATCAGCAGGATCAGCATCTCCAAAAGCCAGGTCGCCGACCCGGAAGAACCGACCGGGAGTCCATCAACAGAAAAAAGAAGAAGACGAACTTGGTTTCTTTTCCTATATGTGTGCTGGATGGGGAATCAATCCTCGCGCCCAGAAAGCACCCGGGTCGATGTTCAATTCACGTCACGTAAACCGTCGGCAGGTAAAGGGATAAAACCGCATTCAACTAATTATTGTGGGAAGCGGAAAAGAGGAAATTGAACCGAGCGGATTGCCCAAGATTCATTCGAACAACTTACGGGACTGCCGGAAACGCCCCCGCATATAAACGTACGGATCAAAATAGCTTTCCAGCCCTGGGGTTATTCAGCGTGAAAGGGGTGTTCCTCGTGGCAAAAAAAAAATGGGAACCCACTCATCAATCTAGGATTCCCTCATCCCCCTTTCCTCGGAAGCTATACCAGCAGTTTTTCGCGGGAATCTCATCAACCCTCTCCGATGAAGAAATCCGATTAGAGCATTTTTCTAGGCCTCGGAATGCTTGCCAGGGGCGAGAACGGGTTACCCCGTGCGATATTTCATTTTCTGCTGGATGGTGTCGCGGAATAAGTGCTGCATCTTCCAACGAACCCAGCAATTTGTTCCCCAGCACACGCATGATTGCTTACACAGTTTCCTGGTTTCCCGACGGTTGAGCGGATTTCCCAGCGAAAATAAATAAATAGAAAAGTTTCCGAGGAAAGGATAGGTATAATAAGAGACACTAAAGCGTGTACTGTACAAGGGAATTTCTCGAAAGTCTCGCTTTGAATTTCCTCACCCATGCAGGCAAACATAAAAATAAAACTTGAATAATCTTCGGATAAAAAGGATCGGAATTTTCGTGTTACTGTACTGTACTCAGTGTATGTACTGTACTTGTGATCTGTGGATGAAGATGATGAGCAAAAAATAGTTTTGAACTTATGGTGGTCGGAATCAGTTTGAAAAGGAAGCACTGGCTATGCGTATTTTTGTAGACACATATTGCTGGGTGAAATCGCACCCGTGAAACGAGCACCGGCATGAGAAGGAAGCTGAACATCATGCCAATAACTTATACATATTTTACGATGACGATGATTGAAACAGTGATTTTCCACCAGGAAATGTACTGTATAGAGAGCCCAACTACGAATGGCATGACTCTTGAGCAATTGAAATCCTGGCCCAGTTGCAGGTAATTTTTGGAAGCCGGAATCGCAATCTGATTCAATGATGGGATCATGAAAGTCGTATGGCACGTTTTCCTCGGACATTTTACAGGCCATTTTTGGGAGGTTTTAATAGGAAAATGTTTTTTTCTGGCTCGCTGCTGGAGGGCCTTGAAAGGAGCTTTTGAGGGAAAAATAATTGCTTTGAAATCATCCTATAGTTTTTTGTTTTGTTTATCTGCATCGAGAATTCGTGGGTGAACATAGAAAGCAAGACTTTTGAGAAATCCCTCTTGCCCTTTAGTTTCTCGTAGCTTCAATTTTGTCCTGTCGGGTGGTGTTTCTGTCCCGATCCGTCCTCCCCTGTGGTATTTCTCTGCCTGGGTTGGAATCAATGTTTTGTTTTTGTCGACGGATCGGCGTCGTTCTGGAGCTGGTCGAATCGCCGACGGGCATTCGGGGTTCTCGACACCGTTGGAATTTCGGAGCTAGGCATCCCGAAAACCCGGGCCCAAATCGTGACGAGCGAGTTTGCGGCTGACGAGTAAAGTATATAGCTATTTACGACGAGGGAAGGACCTTTTCTGGTTCACTGTCCCCGGTCTTCTGCTGGTCGGACTCGTCGTTGACGAGGTCGACGTCGTGTCTCGTTGCTAAAACGGATCGAGTGATACGCTTAATTCGGGACAATTTCAAGCCCCGACGAAATCTAGTCTCACGTGGGGGGCCGGGATCGACTGCGTTTGTTAGATTTCAGTCTTGCAGCGATGTTCGATTGAAAGTCGAGGAGGATGAACCCTGGGTTCTCGACCCATCCCGCAGCAGTGCCACATACATCAAGGAGCAAAAAAAAAAAAATGCAGTTGAACAGAGGCATGGATGGATGCTGCAGAGGTTGATTTTATTGCTCTAGTGTTCTAGTCGAATGAAATCGATGGGGCATGCGTTTCTTCAATTTAATTTTCGTCTTGCTTCAATCTTCGACCGAGTGGAGTCTGCGTCGCGGAACCCGACTCTTAATCTAGGTGTTGGATGTACTGTTACTACTGTACATGTACGAGGAGGAGGAAATCTGTTCAGTTCCTCAAAGGTTGACTATAGTTGTGAATTTGCCCATCGATGTTCACTAAAATCCAACATTTGTAGCTCTGATCTCGGTTCAGTTCTATTAGCGCTTTTATAGCAACCTGTTACCGTATTCTGGAACCCCCGGGTTTCGCATCCGACTTTCTTTTTGACGAATCGAGGCTATATACTGCGCAAGAGCCCTTTCGGCACTCCGGTTTCAGCTTTTCAAGGGCTCAAACAAACTTACTATAGTTTAATGATATTGGCATCTGTATGCTTTATTTTTCTTGTTGCATAAACCTGACATGAACGCGCGTCGAATCCGACGACGCAATCCCAGATTTTCCTGTTGCTGTATTTTTTTTAGAAGCATCGGTCTTCTTTCCGCGACGTCGTCTGAATGTTTTGATCGTTTTTTATTGATAAAAAAAAAGCTCGGGTTCAATTCCGAAGCGAGATAAAGGAAGGAAGGACTGTGGATGTCCAGGAAAAAAAAAACAACAGCAGAGGAGCCCGTGTTCATTGATGCGGTGAATTTCGTTTGCCTCTTCGTCGAAAAGAAGAAGAGCGACGGGTTTTGCTCGCGCGCACGGATATATTTTCGCTCGTGTGTGCTGCGGGTTTCCTGTCCCTATTTTTCAACCCCCCCTTTTTTCTGCATGCATCCTGGGTCGCACCCCACACCTGACCCGACTCGTGCCCGCCCCGAGATGTACTGCACGTAACGTTTTTTCCCCGGGAAGACAAACAAGCGTCGATCATCTCCCGGGAATTTGTTTGTGTTTTCTTCGGCGTCGTCTGCTGCGGCAAACGGCCAGGTGTCAAAAGTGCGGGACCTGTTTTGTATCCTGCTCGCTTTCACGTTGTCGCTTTCCTTGGTGTCAGTGCTGATGGTGGGGTCGTTGCAAATAAGACCGACCCCTTCCCCCCCCCTCCCCAAAATGCTGCACTGCATCGAGAGTTAGATCAATAAAACGTACTCAGTGTTGACTTGCAGAAAAAACACGTTTCAGGTTATTCCTACTTTCCAGTTATTGCGACCGAAGATGACGAGTCTTCTCTTTTGCCCTTATTCTTCCGCTCGTCCATGACGGGCCGGAAGGAAATGAATGTTACGAGGTGAGGGAAAACAGAATCTCGTAGTATTTGTTTTTCACATTCAGATCATATCCCAGAAATATGCTCACAGTATTGCACAAATCGAATCGAAAGCAAATGCCAAAAAAAAAGTCAAGCTACCTTCTGTGCCACAAAAAAAAAAAAAGGCGCCTAGTCCAGGAAATTGTTTGACTGAAGACAACCTTCTTTCGGTTGGTTTCCTTCGAGAGACTGTTCGTAAGGCTCAGAAAGAAACTGAAAACAGGACTGCAATGTTGAATGATTCATGTGCAAGGAATGTCAAGTCCAAACTTTCTGTGATTCAATATCATTGCACACCTCATTCGTTTTGATATTACGGAAGTATTTTCGACGTGAAATTGTCCGACACAGAGACATTATTCAGCATACAAAATGATGGAATGTCGTTTTTGTCGTCGCTGATACTATATATACTGTATGTAATCTTTCGATAAAATTGTTTCGCCCGAGTGCCGTTTCCAGTGCGCGCTGTTTTGGACGCATCCAAGCATTCAGGAAGATGGATTGAAGCGAATCAATAAGAAAAATGTCCCCAGACGAATAACAGCAATAAAACATTGAAGACAATCCCTAAATTGTTGCACATATTTTTTCTCGATTGTCTGTTTCGAATCCTCAAGTCAGGTGCATGCTGGCTTTTTGAAAGAAAACTGGAACAAAACCCTTTTCCCCCTTGTATATTGTACAGTACACAGTTAAGTGCTTATTCCGCGATTATAATTATTTATTATACAGTGCATAATAATGAACATTCCTGACATATCCTCATCTATACATATTTAATTGTGCATCTTCATAAAACCTAGCAGTTCTTGAGTAAAAAAAAAAAAGGCAGATTCAAAACGGATTAAAATTGTATTCAGTAATTCAGTATAGGTCGACGAGGAGGCTTTTCAACTGTCACCAAATGGAGCCCATATAGTTGCATTCTTCAGTCAGCATCAGCGGGCTTGCTAGGTAGAAGACGAGCTTTTCTTTTATTCTTCGTAGTTCTGCTGAGGACAAGAGACTGGTTCTTTTCAGGGAAACGACAACCAGCTTATCGTGGAGGACTTTTCCGGTTCTCTGTTTTGCTACAGGACACACACAGGCGAAGCAGTATCAAGTCCCTGGCCGCCGGCAATCTGAACAAGGAAGGCTAGATTCGAAGTTGTCGGAGCGTGAGTCCGAGCAGCCGGATTAAAATAATTGGGGGAGGCGTGATTATCCAATCGCCGCTAATAGCGGGGATTCCGTCCGTCCTCCGCAAGTTCCGCGAAAAAAACGCTCTGCCGGCTGGCTTGCCTGGGATCCACTTGGCTGATGCTGGATAGCTGCATAAAGAGAACCTCCCGGAAAAGGGAAATGGGTCACCCTCAATCCCGGAGCCAGGGATTCCGATATGACGAGGAGGCAAAACAGCATCCCGACCTCGATTAACGTTCATCAGCAGGAGCTTGATGCCCATCGATTCACGCTGGCTATTGGCACTTCTGGAATCCATTCCCGAGAACTGACGGTGGGGCAATGGGTTCCATTATTCCACCTCGGTCCTTCACTTCCGGGAAAGACGGTTGCTGCTGGCCAGCTCATTAAACCTGCATGCTAGGTTTATAAAAGTAGAAAAATAAAAAGAAGTTTCCGTATTATTTGGTCCAAGGTTGAGGCTTAATTTTAGAAGAAACAACCTCTTTCTCCGTTTTATCGACGCTTGGAAGCCTTCTCTATCGCATCCGGCACAATGAGGCTTTCTTCTCTTATTCTCTCTCTCTCTTTTTTTTTTTTTTGCTGCAGCGGGTGAAAAATTGAAGGAGCCGAGGGGCATTCGGTGATGGTGTCGAATTGACGAACGTCGTCGCCAGGAATATTCCAGAAGACGTATCTTGATCGGGGTGAGCTGCAGACGAAGGGAAGCCGGCGGAACTGATGCAAAGTGACAACAAGTGATGACGGATTCGGTTTTTGGTCCTTATCCTCGACGTCCTGAAAAGGGGCGAGAGACAGGTCGACGCGGGTGAGTTCACTTCCGGATGACTGCCGCCAGAGGCGCGTTATTCCTTCGTCATGTCCTCATGCACCTACGGCGAAGGAATTCACGCCTGCATATGTACACTACAGGACACGCATTAAGTTCCCTTTTTTAAATTATAATCTCCTGTTCACCTTTATACTCACAGCACAGGTTTTTGTTCCGATGAGAAAATTAACCCACAATAACGGATGGTACTGTTGTGATGTGGGAGGGGGTTCCGATCCTTTGTCTCTGTATGTGCAACAAAACGACGAGTCCCTGAACAGTGCGTCGAAATTGCAGGATCAGCAGAGCGCTTCCAGAACAGGATGTGCTGTATACAAAAAAGCGGTACAATATTGTGCCGTAGTTTGGTCAATCGCCTTGAAAGCTTTTCATTTTCATACGGTTGGCCAAAACAAGCAGATTTTGCATGCGGATCGCAGCAGAGTTTTTATCCTCTCGTACTCCTGTGGTGTATGATTTGAGCTCAGCAAAATTCCCCGCCAACCGTTTGCCAATTCCTATATCAGCAGAGGGACGTTCGTTCACGCGTCCTGTGTTGCACTAATAATGTTCATACCATTCATTATACTTCGCCGCAGTTGTCCAACAAAGCGTGGTCAAGGAGCGGAAGGCATTTCTTGTCGAGAATCCTACACATCCACCTCGTCAAGACAACATATATACTCGTACTGTACATGAGTAGTTGCTTTAGTATTATTGAAAAATATGTCTTCCGCTTAGACCGGACGACACGCGGGCTGCCCAATAAATGACTGCCTCTACATACAACATCAAGTGGTTTACCTTTACCTGTGCAGCAGTAAATCATTTTTTTTTCTTTATATACTATAGCATGGAACCAGTCACGCATGCATCATGCTGGCATGAGCAGTGGGCACTGAGTTGCGTGCCGGTATCAGGAGGATAGAAAACAAAAACAAAACCTGTTCGGAAATACTCGATGAACCCAGGCGTAAATACAAGGGGTGGTTCATAAATTTTGGAAATTTTTGAAATGTTTGATCCAACAGAGTTTCAACAATTTCAAATTTTCGCTGTTGCACTCGCACAGCCCCATAACTTGGTAACACTTCAGCGTAGTCTTTGCCGATTCAATTGCATTTTTTTCACGCGATCAACTCAATGATCAAAACATTGTCGAAATTTGATGATTGCGTCGGTTGATCAAGATGCTCTTCGACGACAGAAATGATGATGCTACTGTTCTCACGATCCATACCTTTCAGACCACTCTTTGGGAACAGCAAAAAATCGCGGATTTTTTTTTGCCATTGATTTTTTGAAACATTTTACCCGAGAAAAAATGGATTAATTTTGAGGACAGTTCGTGACAGCCTCATTTCCATGGTCAAAGAGCAGCTCGATGAACAAACGCAATTATCAATTTTCGGCTTGGTTTTGATCATATTGGTTTATCGCGTGAAAAAATGATATGAAATCGGCGGAGACTGCGTTGAACGAGCACTGACGCTTTGCACTATGCGAGTTAAAACGAAAATTTGGAATTTTTGAAAGTCTGTTGGATCCACAGTACAGTATTTCAAAAATTGTCAAGACTTATGAATCAACCCTAGGGTATACAGTATCAGTATGTACGAGTATTCAGGGGCTTCCAAGGGCGCTGTCGGGTTTTTATAGTAGGGATGGGGTTGGGGGGGCTCTGAAAATGATCGGCCGGTCAGCCAGAGGAAATCTGCCCGAGCCCGAATCCTCACCAGCCCTCATATAAGCAAAAAACACGCGCACACGTGATGGGATACGATGGGTGCTGCTGCACATGTGCTTGTCCTTCGGCTTGTATGCGGGCCGGAAGCGCGCGTCCTGGTCTTGGTCGGCCTCGTCGTTGCCTGAGAGGGTTTCTGAGAGGTTTCGAACATTAAACGAATCGTGTGTTGGGATCGTCGACGCCTCGGTGCGGAATGCGCCAGAGCCGTCGACCTTGCCCGTGGCGGCTGGGGAAGGCCGAGCAGGAAATTCCGTCCGGCGTCGAACGCCGTGCTGACGTTAGTTACTCCTCGGCCGCGGTCCCCGTCGTGTCACGCATTCCACAGTTCGACAGCTCCGACGGAAACTATCGTCTATTTTTTTCCTCTCTCTCTCTATCTCTCTCTAACTCTCTTCCTTCACTATACAGCAACATCAATCAGCAATTCCTAGGATATTTTCGCGTCAGCCCTTGATTTATGAAATGCTGTCAATGCAAATTTTATGAAGGTACTGTACTTGAAAATGCCTGTGCAGAATTCGGCGAAAATCCTCCCGAGCATGAAACAAGTGCACGCGCACTCTCCCCATATTCCGTCACTGGCAAAAGAGAGAGAGAGAGGAAAAACTATTTGGGGAACTAATATGGTGTGGAACAATGTTATCAACTACTGTACTGCATTATTTTTGGCCAAAATGTTTTAAAATGAGATTAATTATGATTATAATATTCCAGCTGGAAAACTTCGCAGAAAAATACCTCGATCGATGTAGCCAAAGGCGACTGCTGCGTGACATTGAAGAACTGATTATTTCACGCGATTGTTTTTGAAACTGTAGATTCACTTTGTCAGAGTTTGACGGGGATCCAGTGACACATACTTCAATTTGCAGCTAGTACAGTGAAGCACATGAGTGTACTTGTTTGGGAAAATCGGGTCTCGAATAATTTCTAGGACCCTCATGCATACATATATATACAGTACAGTATATATATTGCTGAGTGTTATTTTCTTTGTCGTGTGCTCAGCCATGCCGGACCATAGTACTGTACAGTAGTACTCGATAGAGTTGACTATAGTGAATGTTTGTCCTTCCTCCGCATGCTGTATATATATATGCCAGGCTTGAGGTGCGATGAGAACGATTGCTTCCAAGCCTCGGTCATGGAATAAGGCTCGCTGATTTCGACGCACAAGCCGTGATTTCAAGTGCTTGGAGAAGGGAAAGGACGCAATAAGCGAGGAAAGGAAATAGATAAATAAATAAATAAATCACGAGAGTCATGTACCGCTCTGGCTCCGGAAGTGTGCGGCGTCGGCTGTCGCGAGTCGCGTTGGGCATCGTGTTCTGCTTGCTGGTGAAGCGGGTGCTTTCGCAGGGTAGCCAGGACTTTGAGTTGAAACCCTTCTCGCTCGAGAACCTCGTCCACAGCGCGACTTCCTCGCAGTTCGTGCCGCCGCCGAGGACGCCGTTCACGAGGGTCGCCGACACCAGCCGCCCTGTCTCCTCCGTCCGCACCGGAAGGTTCGTCCAGTCATCCTCTCCTCCCCAGGGTCTCGCTGATCCCGATCCTTGGAAATTACCCAGGTACATGCCCGCACCCAACGAGATGACCCTTTGCCCACCAGCATGATAGACGAGGGGGGAATAACCTGCGAATATACGCGGAATCATAGACACATTGAAGTGGGGAAGTTCCTCAATTTATCACGTCTTCATCATTTCCTCACTTTCAGTAAAATTCTACAATTTTTGACGGAATTTAAATGCTGATGGGATAGAGGGGGGAAATCCCGAAAAGAAGCTACGATGGAATGAAAGTTATTTGATTCGTACTCCCACTTTTTTCTTTTCTTTTCCGGAACAGAAAATCTAACGCATTTTCAGTCACTCCCTCCACGAAATGGCGGAACAAAAACTAGAAATGTTAGTCCTGTACCATGGAAAATGTTCTTTTAAAATACTTTCTTCCGTTAGAAATGATTTGATTGAATCCGAATTCGACTGACATCTCAGAGATAAATAAGCTCATGGATTGCTCGAAAAAAAAATATTGCGCTTTTGACTATGAAAATGGCAAAACCCAATTTTCCGGGCTCTCGATTCATTTCTTTATTTTCGTGACACCCAACGCAGTACGAGAGATTTTTCAGGACTCATGCGATTCACCATCAAATAAGTAATAATAATAAGTAATAATAATAATAAGTTATTATCATCCTCATTCTTGATGCCGGAAGAACGGGAAACTGCTGGGGCAATATACTACTAGTTGAAGAATTTATTAATCAGGAGTATTAGTGGAAAATAAAATAAAAAAATCAGAAATTGATATTTTCCAATTAAATCGGTCATGATTTGATGTGATGATTATGTATGGGAACAAATTGGAACATTTTTAAACCAGAAAAAGACGACAACTGTTCGAAGTCTTCAAAAATATGCACACGAGGAATTCCCTTTTTTTTGAGTTCTCGAAAGTTGATGAACTTGAATTTTGTTTCTTTATCTTGAGTTCATGCCATGATATTTCTGATGGCAAGACATCGTGATGCTCAATTCAACCGTAAAAGTGAAATGGGATGCGTTGATTTACATTTTACAAGACTTTCGATGAACCCCGTCGTAGTACAGTAATCTCACGTTCATGTCGTTCTTTTAACTATCGTTGAGCTCCGTTCCCATCCTGATGCAAATTGTTGACGAGATTTCTCCAGGACCGAGGGAAATGATGCTCTGGTGAGTACGGATAAATTCTGCAGTCCTATAACTGGAGAACTGAGCCTGTCAAAATAATTGTCAGTGCCCAGCTTGTTTTTCTTGAAATTTCGAGATATGAGTTCCATTGCTCTAAAAAAAAGAGGGAGGAAAGCACTTACCAAACGACAGACTTCCTTATTTTCTCCGGGCCGGAAGTGACACACGCCTGAGTTCCGGCCAGTGGAGGAATCCGAGGACCGGTCGGGTTCCGATGTCCGGAATCGCGTTCGTTTCGCTACATTTATCCCGAACCCGCTTCTTCCTGGTCTCGTGTGTCCATACTGGGATGGAAACCTTCGTATAGAACCCCCTATAGCTAGCACCCAGCCCTTGATCGTAAAACACTGGATCCCGGTGATCCGCTCGGAATTCACCTTCCGTTGAATTCCATTTTCAAGGGAAGGAATCGAGGCAAAAGAAGGGAACTTCAAAATGCATTATTTTTAAAAGGCGTTCCAATCATTGCTCAACGCTCGGTTCCATCTTTCTCAACGTGGTCTTCTGAACATTTCTTCCGAATCTGACTTTCTGGGAAAATGTTATGGTTGTCTCTCTCTCTCTTTTTTTCGGTTCCTGAAGCTGAGATCGACTGGCATATCCAGTTTTCTGCGAAATGGGGGAAAGAACCCCTTAGATTTCCTCTTTCGTCCTCTCAATCTCACTTAAGAACCCGAGCACACGGGACATTTTGAGCAAAATTTTCAAAGAAAAAGGCTGCCAAGATGTTGCATTTCACGTTTATAAAGACGAAGTGATATGGAACGTCACATGCAGCGCAAAACAAAGCTAAAAAAAAAAGTACAGTACTGTATATACCTATGAGTAATGTGCTCGGAGATGAAAATCAAAGTCACCGCAGAAGAAGGCAGGGCTCGGCACGGAAACCCCAAGATTACAGCTATTTTTTCTGCAGAGCCAACGGAGATTTCAACGCCGTCAATGCCATTAGTTCGTGATATGTGTCTGTCTGGCTGTGCCGAACATGTCGAAACTCATCTTCACTTTTCACTGAAAAGTAGTTCTGATTTTTCTAAACATCATCGATTAGTCCAGGAAATATGCCCATAACAACGGATGCATATATCTCGGAGAAGTACGGAAATTGACGTTGTTCTCGTAATGCAGGCGTTGTATCTCAACTTACTGCACTAGCAAAAGTGCAACGCGACTGATCATCTTATTTAAATGCTTCGTTCTATACCCCACGGACCATTGACCTCGGACAGATCTCCGAGGCTTCGTCAAAAAATCCCTGAGCTATCATCAAGTCTATGTTCATGAGTCTTGCTTGGTATGAAGTTGGCATGTACACACGATGAAATAATGATAACAGTATCAATGATACCCAGTATAAATAATATCATTGCAAAAAAATAACATAAAATAAATGTTTAATCATAACACACTTTTTCTCAAGTCCCAGCAGAAAACCCATATAGGCTACTATACTCGATGGAGTACATGATTGAAGCTTTTAAAAAATCTCAAAAGATGAATCACTTGAAAAAAAAATTAAAATGCCAGAAAATCAAAATAATCTGACTGATTATATAGACCGGACCGAAATGAATATTTTCCAGTCACTAATTTTGAAAATCTCGTTATACCAAAACTATCCAATGCAACAGCATCCTGTACTGTTTCTGATGTCCCCCACAAGATTTTATTCTAAGGAGAGTTTATCGCAAAAACCGTAGTGTATAGCAACGTAGGAATATCCGCGATTGATCGAATACGATATGTGATACGGTTCTTCGACAGCTCGGCCGCTCTGCGGGCAGCAGCAGAGGCGAGGACGAGGAAAGCGGCGGCGAGCAATGCCGATAAGACGCCGGCGATAGCGCCCTTCTCCTCGGCGGACCTGGTGCTGGCCAGAGAGGCGGCTTTCGCGGCGGCAGTGGCGCCGACGCCAGCCCCGATCCCGGACCGGCTGACCGCCTGGCAAACCGCGTCGCCCGTCACTCGCACCACGACCAGCCCGTTCAACTGGACCCCGTTCTCAGTCCGCGTCAGCAGGTCAGTCAAACCTGCCAGTCTTGATCATTAAGGCGTGGATGACCCCGGGGAAAAAAAAACCCATTTTTGGAATTATTATTTTTTCATTAATCTCTTGGATCGTCTGTATCTTATTCATATAACGACTGCCGCAACTTTGGCCTCGCTGCTGATGGAAATTGAGAATGCGAATTAATCATTCATACAGTGCTCAAATGCAGTAATGAATAATCATCTGTGATGACGGCAATTTTCAACTGAATTACAGTACTTACACGACCGTTATTTTTGATAAAACGAGACGAAAAAGAATTTCCGTGAGATCCAGATGTGTGAGACGAGTTTCTTCACAAAATGTATACCTAGTCCTGCAGTTTTCTCGAAGCTAAAACAGCAGATTCTACTTGCAGCAAATAACGTTCAACGCGAGAAAGATGTGTTCTCTACTTTGAATCATCTTGTTCCTGTTGAAATCGAAGCTCAAAACAAATAGATTCTCCTGATCTTCCATTGATGAATTAGGAAACGACGAGTTGTTTGCATTAACAAAATGATCCCATTCTGGACAACTCGTCTAATATTGAAGCTTACTTTAAAACTGAAAAATCTTCAAGACTAATTTTCAAATTTTTTTGGACACTAGAAAGCAGATAGAATCATAACAAGAAACGAAATATTGCGTGCGGTAAATCAACGACAATTTGGTGTTTTGTTTTTGAAAATGAATGAAAATGGCAGTTTCAGTGTCCATAATATACTGCAGCTATAAAGCCCTGCAGTAAAAAAAAATTAAAAAAAAAATTCTGCGTAAAAAGGTATCACGAGCGCAAATTCGGTCAATTTTGGACTTGAGTACTGTACTGAACAGTAGTTTCGCCTTTTTCTTCTCCGTCGTCATTTATTACTGCATCTACTGTATTTTACTGCGCATATTTCGGGATGATTTCCCTCGGATGGACAAAGAGCTTGAGGCGACCGAGGATATGTTGGGTCGTGCAGTGTATTAATATTCCCACATCATGTATCCCAAACGCACTCCCGCCGCGTCTGCCCGCAGCTTCGTCCGCACGACGACACCGGCGGCAACTTCGACGCGGCCCGGCGTGTGCCCGAAGGGGTTCCAGCCCTGTCGGTGCCTGGAGCCGGACCCGGACACCAACGCATCTCTGCCCAGCCTCGACTGCTCCGCCGCAGCCGACCCGCTTGACCTGATGGGCCTGAGGTCGGCTTCCGGCGGACGACCCGTGCATTTCGCTCGCATCATCATCCGCGGCTCCCGCCTCAACACCCTGCCGATGGCCGCCTTCGGGCCACACTTTGCCGACGAGTACTGGATCACCGACAACCGGGGCCTGGAGAAGATCGAGTCCGGGGCCTTCGGGTTCCAGGCCGACCCTTTCAAGCTCATCCTCTTCAACAACAACTTCGAGACGTTCCCTTTCCAGGTACAGTATACCCGTGCACGCGCGCGTCTTTCATCGTCCTCGTCATCATCTTCACCAATCATCAATATCAGAATAAATCCTCAATTATTCAAAAATTTCCCACTTCTCCCCCCATCCCCTTCCGTTGACCCACGAATTTGATATACAACTGCAACCGATTCAATATTCAGTAAATTCAGGCACTTGCTGGAGCTTGTATCAGAGGATACCACGATCATCATGTTCATCTGAATTTTCGTGTGGATTCTCGCAGGAAACGAAGGAGATGCAAAATATGATGCAAATAACGAGTGAGAACTTATTCTCTTTTGGCTCACTCGTCGTCGACATCAGCTCGCGCGCGTATGTAGGTTCTGGAATACCCAACTTTCCTACCGTATAATTCACTTCACTCGGAAACCAGCGCCAGCGAACTCTCGTACAGTATTTTTTTCCCCACATTTCATACCATTTTTTGTTGTTGACGTGATGAATGAATTGTGCGGTGAAACTTGACGGAGAAGCGTGTGCCGCGCTTGAATGACCACGGATTCCGGCGCCAGGAAAAGATAGCGAAGAGTTCGTATCTCGGAGGAATTTCGAGCGAGATCCCCTTTGAAGCTCAACGATTATGATTTAGGATCCCAAAGGGATCGACCGTCCCGCCCCAGGATTTCTTTGGATGACATTCCTTGTTCACCTGATGTAAATTCCTCACGGGAAGAATCCAGGACACGCGAAGCTCTGTCACGGAGAACTGGCAAGAAGAAGAAAGAAAAGTCCTAGCTTTCAGAAGTTGGGTTTTGCTTTTTTTTTGTTAAAAAGAATACCGTAATTCCGCACTTTCCGATTCGTTTCACATATATCTTCTCGGATCCAACCCACGCAGACATTTCCGAAACTGCTGTGCCTCGCTCTCGGCGAGAATGATTCGAGTCTCGTAAAACAATGAAACAGTCAAATCACAGCCCCCCCCCCCCCCCGTTTCTCAGAATTTAAAAAATTACACATTTCGTGCCCTTGACGTTCTTTGTGCGAAAAGTTATTTTCTGATTTTTCTTTTTTCTCATAAGAATTTGAAAAGAGAGAATTGAATATAATGATATACGAGGGTTCTAACAAAAGTTCTCGGAATGGAAATGAAAATGGCGTCTAATCAAGCTGAAAAATATTATTCTGCAGGAAAAACATATTATTTGGCACACACACAAAATCAGCTCTTTTTGAAAACTTTTTAAAATTTTTAACTTCTTTTTTTGTGTGTGCCAAAGAATATGTTTTTCCTAAAGAATAAATTTTTCAGCTCGATTATAGACGCCATTTTCATTTTCATTTCGAGAAGTTTTGTTAGAACCCTCGTATATGCATATTATCCTCATTCAGAGGAGCATGTCTTTGAAAAACATGTGCGTTGCCGTTGGCAGGACTTGAAGAATTTCCAAAACCTGGAGTACTTCGTGGCCAATGGCAACAGGCTGAAGGAGATCCCGGACGGAGCGTTCGGCATCCCCGGCGGAAACCTAGTGGACATCCTGCTCCATGGCAACAACATCCGGAAATTAGGTTCCCGGGCATTCGGGCATTTGAATCGACTCAACGCTGTCACGCTCCACGACAACCAGCTGGAGGAAATTAAGAACGACGCTCTCTTCTTCACCGGAAATCCACAGACCCTGAGCCTGAGGAACAACCAAATCGGGAAAGTCGACAAGGATATTTTCGGTTAGTCCTGCGCCATGTGTATGTATATATACACACCCCAGCTTTCATCATTCTTATATACGGTATAGCTCTCTCGTAATTCAACGTATTTCCTCAAGCAAAACGCGCAGCTCTATTTATCTATATTTATATATTTGTTTTTACTTGGAAAGAATGGAGATCGAATTTTGTCGGCGGATACGAGTATGTGACAAAAGACGCACTTTCATTGCCTTCATTCTCCTCGCCGAATCACAAGTGTCCATTTGTTCTACTCACGTCTCTCGCATCATCTTGATCTCTGACAATCTTCGGAAGATAAATGTAGAATTCTAAATGGTGATGGAGTTGATGGAAATATTTGTTCAATTGTAATTTTCAAATTGTTTTTTGTTGTTGCTCACAAACATTCATTTCTGTTTGGCGGAAGTAAGGATGAGCTAAGCTGCCCCGATTGTTTAATCAAAATTTTTAAATCTGAAAAAGTAGGTCCACGTCATCGGCGATATGCAAATTTCACTCGCAGCTTTATCAGGAATGCTTCTTTTCTTTGTAGACAAAAATAAAGCAATCGTAAAATGAAATAGAGTGCACCCGATAACCCCACTGTGCGAGAGAAGCGTGATTCAGTACAATTAGACTGGATCACTTGGTGTAATCTGTTTTCATAATACATGGGATGATGAACGATGTCAATCCGTTAATGGTGTGTCAATCCCTTCAGTTAAGGATTCCGCCAATCACGTAGCTTGTTCACAAACATACTGCGTAGTACGGAACATGGGAATGCATTAAATTCTGGCCGTCGGATTAAAAGTGCCGGAACAATTATTGGACTTGTTGATTTTTCTTTTTTTTTTGCGGGATGAGCTTCTTTGCGGCGAAATCCGGAATCATCAGAGAGACGACCCTGGGATGAGCCAGAAATACCGTCAGTCAGAGTTTTTCATGCGAATAATACCCGAAGTCGCATCAGGATTCAAGAAATAGTGATGATATCTCATATCACAGGAGCAAACACAGAGCAAGAGTCTCTCTATTGCACCCCGTTGTTGTTGTTGTTGTTCTTGCTCGCATTCTCTCCGCTTTTAGCCCCGCGATGTGAAAACACAATCCCGTCGTTCGAGGCCCGATTTTCTCGGGTTGATGCGTTTTAATGTACGGTCTCCGAGGCGTAATCAGTCTCTTATTCCAGGTGGGAGTCTGCCGAGGATAATTGATTTGTCCAAGAACAGCATTGACGAGTTCCCGAGAGAGCCCTGGGCCTTCGTTCTGCACACATTGGCAGACATGGAAGCCATCGAACCGGAAAATCCTACGAAATTGATCCTCTCGGGTGAGTATTTTTTACTCTTCCTTCTTCTTTTCTTTCTGTGCTGTACTGTTTTGCACTGACGAATTCCGCAGCGAATAATTCCTTTTGCGGCCCAAATATTTGTGAAAATTGAAAAAGCGAGTTCTCTGATTTGTTTTGGAGGTTCCCGTTAAAACAGGTGTCTGCAAAAAAAAAAACTTCATGTTCAGTACTTCATTATTATCCAGCTAATGAAGCTATTTTCCACTCAAATCTCCAGTCGTAAGTGGGAATAAACCATCCGACTTGAAAAATAAAATATCTCGACAGCCTCAAACCGGCGTGAATCTAGTAAAAGAACACCGAGAAATGAGTTATTCCTATTTGATTCGGTGAGAACAACTTTGATTAGCATCTTATTATCCAAAACGGGATTTATTCCACAGACCAGTGATCCGTTCGTGGTAAGAGACGAATTCCAACATTTTCTCAAACAAATCGTTGGATAGAAAATGAATCGGTTCTTCGGGATAGATTATCCTCATCTTGCCTCGCTGATGGGTTCTCTCTTTTCTTCTTTATCCCCGTGCGGCCGTGCCGTCGGTTGCTTACAATAAATAAAGGCAACATACAGCAGTGAATGCATATGACAAATAAAGCAACACCAACGAGGACGAAAACTTGACATCCACACATGTATTTGTTCGCAGGGAACCCCATGAGTTGTGATTGCGAAGTATTGTGGCTGTACCAATTACGCGAGCAAGTGGAGCATGTGCTGGACGGATTGTTCTGCGTGAAAGCCTCGATCCCGCGGCCTCTGTTCCAGATCCCGCGCCATCACTTTTTCCCCAAATGCATATGATGATGATGGGATCCCCGACCGGAATATCCCCCCTCAGGATATCGATTCGAACCGTTTGCAATACTGTACTGCATAAGCCTCCGCGCGAAACGGCTTGAACCCGGTTCCTTGGCATCTGTCACGTTTCTACTTCACTTCTGATCATCATCGGATCCCGCACTATATACCCGAGACATTTTAAAGAACGATCCCAACTCTCGTCCTCCAACTCCCCTCTCCTTTCATTATTTTTATCCTCTCTTTTTTTTTTTTATTAAAGACCAGCCAGCAGCTGAAACGTACCGTTTCAGACTTATCCCATTATTGCTTGGTTGTCAAGCAGATGCATTTTCGGCTTTTATTCTCGTTTGGGACGAAGACTGTTTCATTCGAACTTGATTGAACGACGACTTGGTTTTAAATATCATGCTGGGCATGGGTCGACGAGTGGGTGAGTGAGTGCGTGCGTGTGTGTGTGTGTGTTGAAAATGGAAAATCAGCCCTTTCTTTGCCAACTCTATTCATTTTCTCGGACTCTGCTGCTGCGATTCCAATCCCGATTGTGCAGACTCATTCACGACGGGTGGAATGCTCATAAGTATACTGTACAGCACTGTATCCATTCATTCCGTATACCTTATACCGCATCGAATAACGCATTTCTCACGAACAACTTTCGGCGGAAAATACAGTAGCGCCTTTTCCATTCCAGTCGATGACTTTTTGTCAAAGATGTGCCAGGTGTCGTCGGAATAAGATGAAATCCCTGCAAGAAGCAGAAAAACGTTGAAAGGAGCGGTTATTTTGGTTTCCGGACCAGTATTGACGAGGGTCTGAGGAAGAAGGGCGAGGGGTTGTAAGACCCGTTATTCTCCTTTCTGGCATTTCTGAGAAATGACATTTATTCGTCACACTTGCGCGACGGAAACGCGACAAAACCGCACCTTTTTCCCCCCATCACGATTTTGAGTGCTGGTTTTTCAAGGAGCGCCCTTCGTCAGCATGCGGCAGTTGAATCAATTATCGTCTGGAAATAAACAAGACACTTTATGAAGTTATGATGGAGACAAAAGCAAAGAAACCCCGCCAATATCAGTCCGACTGCCTACTACTATGAACATCGCAGGTAGAACTGACCAAGTTGCAAACGTTGTTCGTTTCCTTTCACGTGTTTATAGTTTTTATGTTTTATAGATTTAATTACGAACAATAGGGACCAAACATAGTAAGTTACATGTGTCTCCTTTTAATCAGGATAGGAAATGATTAAGTACTAAAAGTCTATTCCAGACAAAAATAGTCTTTATTCAATATAAAACAGTGTTCACAATATTGACCACAAGACACAGGGATCTGAACTTTCTGAACTGTACTGTCTCCTGAGCTAAAATGCCTAAATGTCTTAATCCTGCCAGGGGTTTATATACTGCAGGATTGGGGTACATTTCAGAAGGGGGAGTAGGTCATGCGCGTGTGCAGGTATCATTTAATGATTGCCACGCGCCAACAGGTATTGCGCAGGTAAGGGGTTGCCATGCGTTGGGGTTTCTATGCACGTGTCATCAGGGGTCCCCACATCATCAAGGATCTGCATGTGGCTGTCAGATGTGTCTGTCAGTCCACGTGTACTCGGGAAGGACAGGGAAGGGATGGAAGAATATTAATATATTTTATATATTAATCTATTATCTCTTCCTGGTGTTATGAATAACACCAAATATCAATATTTGCTTGACAGCAAATATTCTCGCAATATATATCAAGGAATTGTTATACAATTTCCACCAATAACATGCTTTTATTACCTGTCCTGTTGTCAATCCGCGAATCCCTTCATTGCCAAGTACAGACAGCTGCCAACACGAATCAAACGGGCTCAGGACAAAAAAAAAATAAATCAGATCCATTTGATTAATCATAGGTAACATGGTGTAACTTATCAAGGATATGCGAGGGATTTGAAATAATCTTCAGCCTCATGCAAAGCAAAATCTTGATGTTCCTCGTTTTGGTTCTTATTTAAAAAAAAAACCTCGAGTTGCACAAATTACAAATAATCTGAGGATTTTTAAACCCCATCTTTGCAAATTATGGAAAAAAAGTAATCAAAAGTAACGACGACAACATCCTTAACAATGGCTGTGCTGGTCGCGAGCCTTTCATAGTCATAATATGCCCATTGTCCCATCCCAGTCGTGAAATCTGTGCAGGAAAATTTCAAAGCCAGAAATTTATTTTTCCTTCATACCCCGATCATCTTTTCATGGTATATCCTGTAGACGCACATGGACTTCGTTCCGCACTGCTCGCGAAAGAAAATGAAAAGACCAAAGAGGGGCATATTGTCCAGTGATTGATTGAGACTGGTTGCTGCTGGTCTGGTTCCCGCATGATTTCTGAATGAAACATGAGACCCTCGCAGTTCGGATTAGTGTAGCTGCACTTTCCCTGGTTTTCTTGTTTTTGTTTCGTTATCTACCAGTCACGCTTTCGAACATTCCACTGACTCCTATTCTTCTCTTATGGGCCCTCGCTGCATCAAACTGAAGTCGACCGCATTTCCAAAAGCGTGTACCCAGCAGCCCAGATTTATGGCAACCGGCTGAGCGAGCTTGAGTTATAGCCGGGTTGAGGCGGAGGACAGGTGCGCACGGAAGTCTCTTTGTTTTTTTTTCATCCCCTTGCCATGCAGCATGTATATGTGGGCCATCTTCAAAAGATTGCAGGGGAATCTGCTGATCTCGAGATTATCCTTGGAGGGCAGGAAATTGAAGATCGCGATCCCGGTTGCAGCGAGTCAAGTTGTCTGAACGATGACGCACGCACCGGAACAACATCCCGCAAATCACTGCATATATGCACCAAGATTTTTCTCATTTTGTCGTGGTCATCATGAGGGTGCATCGAAAAGCCATCCTCCGATACTCGGGTCTAGATAATTTTTTTTTTTACCCTCGTTGTTCTCGTCAGAAGCATGCTTGAAAGGAGAACACCGAAAGTGTCACTATCCATCCGAGCAAGTCCAATTCAAAGGGAGGATCTCTATAGGATACTCACGGAAGAGAAGGAAAACAAAAAAAGCTAAACACCTCGGTCATCATTACATTCCAGAGACCTTTCCAACAGTGTGGGTTGCAGATTTTTAACATTACGCCGAGGGGGTCTTGAGCAAGTTCTGAAAATAAATAAAAAATCCTGGAAAACAATTTTTTTACTTGAAAAAGATTGCAGTGCAGCTACAAAAAATGAAGTCTGCTGAAAAAAGGCATTGGAGACAGGTTTTTGAGCGAGTTGATTTCATTTTCAAAAGTGTGCTGTGTTGATGTTTTTACCATTAATTCTCACGGGTTTCTAGCATTCCAGCAAGTTCAAGGAAGACTAAAATCCCTAAGATATAGGTTGAACTCTCACTTTTGCTCAAAAAAGCATGAAGTGTCTCCAACTTCATGAAACTCCAGGTACGGTGCGGCACACATCCCCACAAAAATCTTGAAAAATATCCATTTATTCTTCTTTTCACTTCTATCTCACCCCGGCCTGTGAGAACCCCCCAGGTGACCCCAAGTAGGAGTCAGACAGCAATGACATTTTTTTTGAAGTTTCAACTTTGACTATTAAAAAAAATTTAATTTAACACGTATATCTGCATTTTTTTTTTTCCTAGGAAAGGCTTGGGAGGAAAGAAGACGCTTTCTTCAAAACGCCTTCATAAGGATGATATTAACTTGGATGAGCAAAGCATAGCCAGGAAGTACTGCGGTGGCTAATTCCACCAATGAAGTCAACCTTCGCTATTAAAATCACTTCAATGAAACACGGCACATGGTTCGTCAACACTGCGACTTTCCTCCTGACTTGACGCGTACTGAAATGCACGGCGGGTCGGGTCACGAAACCCGTCGTTTTTCTTGCCTTGGAAATGAACTTTCCTTTGCTTTGTTATCCAGAGGCCGCTGTATTCGCAATAAGAACCCGTTCCTCGCGGGATCGTCCTTCAAGAAGCCCATACAAATGTTTATTGGAACACTCCGCCACATATACACGAATTTTACTGTACTGTATTGTACTGTAGGGTGCAGCTGCGTACGAGGCTCACTCGGTGCTGGTTGGACACGAGTTGCGCTTTCGGGATGTCGTGTATGCGTGTTACCTTATAGTTCCTCCTTCCAGGGGTATGATCATGACCGAGGAAAAGTTTTTCGAATCGACAAGAGAACAAGAAGAGGCAAAGTAAGAGAAAATGACTATGGAAAATAATGGAACCCAAAAGTTTTGGACAGATATTTCTGCAATCATGTCCGAGACTCCTGACAGAAGTTTCTGCGCGTGAAGCAGAGAGTTTACGTCTCTCAGTCTATGTTGCGAAAAATGCTGGGCCGGGTACTGAATTGCAGCACATTCTGCGCATCTCACATTCCAGGTTTGCTAGAGTAAACTGAAAACAAAACTTGCTGCCTGTAAACACAATCTATATTCTTGTGAACTTGGGACATCTTAAATCGAAAGAAATACGGAACCCTGCTGAAATTCAAATAGGCTATGGAAAGCTCGACCAACGACGCTTTACAGCATGGATTCAATATGAAAGAGATTGAATGTCTATAGTAGATTTTCTCGATCATGTTTTACAAATCCCAAATTGTATGACTGTGTGATCTGTCATGGGTATTACAGGAAAAGTAATTTACAATTTAAATTTAACGGTCTCGTATGAAAATGACGGTCAACGAATATTGTTCGGCACATAGGACATATGGCACACTTTCCAAAATGCAAGTGGGAAAGATAATTTAAATCTTTGGCGTCGCGACAAGCTGCAGACTCGACTTTGGAATGTTTATCTACTCTCACCTGAGCTGGGTGAATAAGCTTATATTGATGCATTTCAAGTGTATAGGAAAATTTGGCTATTGTAAAAGTGCGCTTCTTGTATACTCTGCTCGATATAAGTTACTTTCTCAACTCCGTTCGAGTATGCCGTATTTTGGAAGATATATCCATATTATCCATGCATCAGAGGGGATAAAGTAATAAGGATTAATCAGCAGTTTAAACGACAGTCTCGACATGCTGAAACGTCTGCGAATGACGCACGCATTTTTCGTTACGCCGCCGAGGATTCTTAGTAAACCCATCTCGCCTGATATTAGCAGACGGGGTCACGAGAAGTTGAACTTGCATATTTATGACTTCCGATGGCCCAATGGACCCCAGGGCATCCTGTGGATTCGCCACCTCTCGTGCACACGTGGGTGTGGGAAGAAGGGCCAGCTCAGGTTTCGCCCAGTTGACGCGTGCATACGCGTAAATATTCGAGATCCTCCTCAAGTTTGCGGGCAATCCGCGGAGGAGAGATTCCCCCAAAAAACTTGGTCCGGATGAATCCCCAACTTCTGTATGGGATCTAACAAGGTCAATTCCGTGGTAGAACTTCTACAAAGTTTGGGATAAGGAGTTGAAGTCATATCAATGCAATTACAGTACCGTGAATCGAGTACAGGTCTCTCGATCATCTTCTTTTTCTCTCCGCAATCGGATAAAAGTATATGTTTTTATACTGTATAAAGAGCTGCAAACCAGGAGCGTCACGCCAGGAACGTTTTCCTCGGATTGCTGGGGTCATTAAGAAGAGGAACAAGTTTGCAACCTGAATAACCAACACCCCAGCAGACCAGGAAAGGCAGGCCCAGAAATTACCCGGCAATATATCGCGAGAATGCGATGCACACCAATACTGTATCGACATGGAAGACCGGTAAAACTTGGAGGAATTATCATTGTAAAAACCACAGTGATGTACTGTACAGTACTTTCATGACTTCTTTTATCCCATTCATCAATCACTGCAAAACTCGTGAGGAAACAGCAATACAAGCGTCAGTCTCTCGTTGAGATTTCCAATTTCGTCCATGGATAGGCTTATAGGGTGCAGATGCACCTAAAAACCAGCATCTCGCAAAATTTTTCAAGGCCTGATTGAATGTGACATGAATTTCCCTGCATACAGATTCCGAAAATGCTGGATGACCTGAACTGTTCGCAGGTTCCATATTGGAAAAATCCAAAAGCAGCCATTGAAGTAATGGACAGAAGATGAAGCCCACGATGGAACTTCCTGTTCTCTAGTGTCCAATGACGTGCCGGTCTGACATTCATTGAAAAATACCGTAGTAAAAATTTAATAAAGTACGGTATAATCTGGAATATTTCTTCCTGTACTTAAATGGCGGTAAACGTATGGAGGACAAAAAGTTGATGAAAGATTGCTTCACAATGAATAATAAAGTATTTAAAAACTATCCCCCTGTGATGAAGTGAAGAGCGCCCAGTTAAAAAACGTAGGTCTGAAAATTACGTAGGATGCATTATATACAGTCAATTTATAATAAACTGCTGTATATAATGGAGTAGATTGCTTCCCTCCCCATATCCCGTGCAAGAGTCCTCAAATTGGCCTCGATATACCGTCTAATTCAGGCATACATCAGGCTTCCGAAAAAAGAAAAGACTATATATACACTTAACTTCATAAGATTCAGAAACCCGCATGCATTTTCGGAAATCAAAACTTGACTCATGCAGCTTGACTCGTGCTGGAACGCGTCCATTTTGCAATATACGGGAAAATGACCGAGTCTTTCGCGTCAGGATGCCCGAAAATAGCCGACACACGTGGCGAAAAAAAAAAAAAAAACACCGCGACAAAGAAGTCATGAATCAATCTGCGTCATTGATACTGCACCAACTGTTTCATTAATCTTGATCGAAACCATCTTAAGGTCACGTAACTTAATCCATCCACGTTGTATATAGATGCAACGAGATGGACAACGAAAAGAAAAAAACATGGGATTCAATTACGTGAACCACCGCGAATCTTGTGTGCCGTCGTCGTCGTCGTCGTCAAGGATACAAGAGGTGCCATCTGGTGGACTTGTGGGACCCCACGGAGGCCCTGCCGTAGGCCGTGAGCTTGTTCCCCTCTGCATATTGATACGGCCCGATGTAGCACTTGCCCATCTCGGCGTCCTTGTGCAGTCGTGACTTCTGCTTGAGGCTGACGACGAAGCAGGTCTCGTCCAGGGACTCCCGGGGGACCCTGAAGGACGCCGAATGGTTGAACTCGGGGCTGCGTTCCCCGTGGACCGTCTTGGTCCGCACCTTCTGCACTTGGGCACCCTTGCGAAGGTGCCTCAGCTTCAGGTACGTCGACAGCGGGCCTGGAACATCATTATAGTCATACATTACAGTCTTTTCCAGTACAGTACAGTACGAAACTCTGACGCTCGTCACCATGAGTTTCCGGAAGAAACGCTGTCGCCTGCATCAGTGTCAGCTCCATGTTGCAACTCGCGGAGTCGTAAACGAGCGACACCAACACTTTTCCCATCGCCTCTCCGGGCACCTGGGAATGAATTCCTTTTTTCATTTATTTAGGTCAACCAGAGAATTTTAACCCGTCTGTTCGCTGAATAATTTTGAAAGTACCGCGTATTGGATGAACACGAAACTGTAAACCGATCATATCGTGATCGAGCTGTTGTCGTGAAAAAAATTCATTCCTGCTGACGTAGTAAAATTTCATGTGGGTGCAATTGTGTCTCTCTGCTGTATGCATTGGTATATATGACCAATCCCATACTAAAGATTGAATAAATGGAGCATACTACCGTACCGAAGTATCAAGGGAGTTTTCTCGTGCTTTTCTTTCTTTGAATTCACTGTAGAGTACTGTACTCGGCTTTGCATAATTGCCAATCCTGTATATTTGCAAGTACGTATTCCTAATGTTCAGATCCCTCCTGATTTATACTGTACTACTGTAGTTGGTAGAGTAATACGTGCTCGAAAACGTGACAAAAATATATCGTTGTTGCCTCATCAGGCGTGCAGCTTTCTGCATGAATTTTCGCATAGTGCGGAGTGAAATGATGGTCATTTCTCAAATCCGCGGCCTATTATTGTTTACGACGACGACGACGACAAAGTGTGGAAAGGGTGCCATCTGGCCGAGGAAACCTGCCTTGGTGAATCGGCGCAAGGGAATGGCGATGCTGGCGGAGGAGTCGGCATTGACGCGGCCCCGGAAGATCTTCTCGAAATTCACGTCACCGGCGGCGATGAAGTCGTGCTCGGCGACCGCCCCGGGCGAGCACACAACTGCGAGCACGTGTTTCCGCTCCGGGTTCCCGCACTCGAACCGGAAGATCTCGTTGAAACCCGGGTCCTTGTCCGCGACGTTGCTGCCGAGCGTGCGGGACTGCTTCACGTGCTCCTTCTTGCTCGGCTGCAAGCTCAGTCGCACGCACACGTCGTACGCCTGGTTCCGGATCGGCAGCTGCTCCAGCTTCCCCAAGGTCAGCTGCATCCTAACACGCATACATTTTTCCATCAGCAAAGGCCAGGTCAGGTCAACACGTGTGCAAGACCGAATATGTGCAGCGACCGAAAGAGAGTTATGCATTTGAAAGCCACGAAGAACCTCGTGCGAGCTCTTCTTCGCGATGCCATCAAGCATAACCACAGATTTTTGTGGCACGATCCAAATCGTGTCAAAAAAATCAATAATTGCAAGAAAAAATGAACAGCAACTGTTTCTCTCAACAACAACTGAAACGGCGCTGAGAATTTTGCTCACACATGAGCAAGCCGTGTTTAGGAGAGCTTCCAAGGTGACTGACGCACTCTAGTCAAAGTCAAGTCACTTATTGTCACTGTTTAACGTACTGAAAAAATGTTTTGCACGCGGGATGAAAAAAAGGACGAAATCTGTTTTACAGAAGTACTCGAAGCGATGCCCGTGTATATACCAGGGTTCCCCCGGTTGGATTTGACATCTGATATTTTCAGATTCGGTGTGATTGTAAGCATGCCATAGCTAATAATGTTCTGAAGTTCTTGGATTTCTTTTAGACTTTTTAAAAAGCGTCTCTTACTTTACTACTTGATTATATAAGTCAAAACTTTAGAGTAACAGCCAAAGCTCTTCACCCATATGTCACGAGGTGCTAAACGTTTGTCCGGCTAGCTAAAGAATTAATTTTTATTCTTGTTTTAATCATTATCTAAAATTTAGAAAATGTAATTAATAAATAAATTGAAACATTTTCACTTTTAGCTGACGTGAAATATTTTTAGTATCCTGTGTGACATGTTCGGAAAAATGATTGAAACTAAAAAAATTTACTTATCATCATGCAGTAAATTTGAATACATTTTAAAAATCGAGGAAAAATACCGACATTAAAAAAAAAGGCTGTGTCAGGGGTTTTTTCTTTAAGCTAATCAGGAAAAAAAAATCAGAGGTCGCGTCCAACTGGGACAACCCGAATATAAGGATGACTTGCACGCAAGGGGGTTATTTTCTGGGATGATGTGACACGCTTAAATGTCTCGATATGCAGTACAATACTGTATTCATCGACTCCACGTATCCTGGGTTTCTCCCAAACTTCAAGACATTCCGACTGGGTTTCCTCACGTACACTTTGTTCCAGCCATCGTAGTGCAAACTGCCCCTGAGCACGCCGTACACCAGGTCCTCCACCGGATATTGTTGATGAGAGGACGAGGAAATGCTCGTGCCGGACGTTTGCGAGTCGGTGCGTTTTGCTACATCCAGTTCCGGTAGAGAGACTTGAGCATGGAATGGGCCACTCGGACTCCTCGTCGCCTAAAATACGAGAATATCGCACGATTGCAGTAAAGTCCTGTACTGCAAAATACAGTACAATACCGGCATTGACTCGATTTCACGCCACATTTTCCCACCACACAAAAAGTGATCCCAGGAATCACAACAAAAAAATCAAAGCATGAAACAAAACTTATACTTTGATCAGTTCTAATCTTACTCAGGGTTTTTTGTTCTGTCCCAAAAAGGAAGAAAATTAATCTTCGGGAATTTCTATGCACACTGGCCTCTCGGTACCTTAGTTCATCAAAAATTAGCAGGTAATGCTAGCGTATTGTCCGCCAAATTCGGCATCAGAAGCTTTGAATGGCTCTCACAATTTTCGCTTCCTCTCGAACAAAATTTTTTTTCTTGAAATCTATTTATGAGACGCAGCATTAGGGATGAAGATATGGCACGTTCGGTTTTGGTCTGGGACACAGTTGAGTGGGTAATACCCCAGTTTTTGTTTCGCAAACCCTAGTGTAAAACAAGAGCGTTTGTGGATTTGATGCACACAATATTCTGCAACCACCACCAACCAATGAGGGAAAGAAAGCCACAGCGGTGTCGATAATTTTTTTCATCATTCTTTAAGCGACACTTTCGAAAACAAAGAAAAATTACCACTTGATCTATTCCTCATATTTTTCTGATTGAAATGCGTAGAGGATTTTTTTTTCATGCTCGAAGATATTTTCATTTTTAGAAGAGCTTTCAAATGGACAAATTTATTACATTACCACCCGGATTCTTTGCCTGACACTGACACAGAGAAATAGTATACATTTATATGCGTTTTCCATGAACACAAGCGCTGTTGAACGCTCGATATTTCGTAAAATTTTCCTTCATACAATATATGTTTTCAATAATGCGTTGTTTGCTCGTTGTTTTGGACACACGCATGTTTCAGAGGCAGTCAAAAGTTCGGTGTAGCCGGGTATAATGATGTTTATCGCGCGGGCCCGGGAGAAATGCGTACATTTTCCGTCGCCGGCGCCGCGATGCTGTGCCGGTGCACAGGGGTGCCGGGATGAAGGCGGCGCCGCTGCGAGGAGGCGTCCACGCTGAGGAAGCGAGTGTAGTCGTGCGTGTCGACCTGGTCCTCTCGCAGTGACGGGGACACGGAGCCGACGGATCCCAGCGACGGCGACGGCACCCGACGACGGCCCCGCTCGCCGTCCGCGTCTCCGGCCTGGCCCGTGGGCCCAGGCTCAGGATCGGGACTGCTCCTCGTCTCTCGGGGCGAAGCTGAGGAAAGCAACCCGAAAAAAAAGAAAGGAAAACATGTTTGTCACACGGGTTCTGGGACTCGGCTTGAAAAAGAACAGTCACACTGCATGCAGCCGGTCGTGCAACACCACAATGATCGGACAGACACGGACCACAATGAGAAGCGGACTCAATGGACGACCAAAAACACAGGATTCTTCGCATTCCCATAGGGTTTCCTTGAATTTCATGTCGGCTGCGCTTCATGTGCAACGCCACAAAAAAAACATCAAATCCTTCCTCGATAAAGAAAAATGCACCCCCATCCGCCTTTCAGAATCTTTGTCATTATTGCTTTGATCAAACGACAAATATTGTAATTGCATGTTGGCATCGTTATTGTCACATAATTAAATTACCAAAGGGATCTATCACTGGCTAACACAAATTTGTATGAGGCAACAGAGCCTTCATTATTTGGGATAATGGCCGGGAATCCTTTGTGTGGGAATTTGTCCAAATGTTTTCTAGATCTGGTTGGAAGATACTGTATATTCAATTATCGCTTGAAATGCAATACAGAATTGCATCACTGGCATTCACAAAAACCATTCACGCATTTACCCCCGATGATCCAATAATTTCCGATGAAAAAAGTGTGCATCTTGAATTTATTAAGAAAAATGGCAATGTCGAAAATTCGTTTAATGCGGGGAAGCAATTTCCACAGAAATCCAATCCAGCAGTCAGAGGAAAATGAAGTAGAATCTCAGGTCCCCCTCAAGAAAAAAAGTGACACATAAAATGGACGGAGCACGAGGGCAACCGAAAAGAGCAACATGCAAGCGAAGCTGTGGAATGTGGCGGCTGGGAAACCTGCGAGTTGTGGGCTTCTTCTGCCAACGACGGCCGCCGGATGCTGACCGACGGCGGACGACAGGCGACGCATCTCCACGTCCTCGGCTCTCTGAAACGGGTTAACGGCCCTGGGCCGAACGGCGCTGATGAGGAAGCCACACGAATACAGGCACTTGATTCACCAACATCATATACTGTACTCAATAACCTCATCAATGTCTCCCCATCATACAACGACAGATTTTTCTTTGATTTCAGGCACATTTTCTTTTACAATATTTACGTCCTCATCCCCGAATATCGCCGATGAATTCCTGATCATCGGGCTTTCCAGCGAGTGCTGGTCCAGCAAATATTGTTGATACGTAACGCGGATATACCTACAGCAGGATCATCTACGAAGGAAAGCCACTGGCAGACAATTCTTGAAAACAATTTCCCAGGACCAACTGTTGCAGCATAATGTCTCAAATACTCAATATGGAGGCCCAGGTATGAGCACGGAAATTGCGGAACTGTGCTTGGACCAGTAGTATATACTCTGAAGGTATCATTCTAATGCATTTAATTTATGAAATGTTCTGATATTCCATTTTGCAATGCAACATTTGCTCTCGTGTACCAATACTCCGACATGGTGGATGTGCGTCATCGTTTCCACTAAGCAAAAATTGCAATTGTTCCCTTTATATAGTGGGTAACATCATCTACGCTGACGGTAGGGGAAACAAAGAATTACATTGGGCTTATATACGTGTGATATGACATCGTCGTGCAAAGCTGTCGTAGAGAACATGTCCTATTCTTTTTCTTGATGAAATTTGTTTTTGACTGCTGGGTTCAGTTCCAAAAGTCAAGATGTTTATGAATGACATCCGTTTTTGCTCGTGATGAAGCGACGAATTATCATGTATTCGATGAACAAGCGAGCTTCGTGGCAAATGATTTTGTAAGTACTGTACTGTACTGTGCAAGATAAGTAAAGTAAAACAAATCACTCGATGCTTTCAAAATGACTCAAAACCTAAATTTCTGACCAGCAAGAATGCGTTGAAGGAACGATATTATCATGTTTCCTTGAGAACTCCGGCGCAAGTCGTCAGGGCTCAACAATTGTTCAATGCTTGACACTGAACAAGCCGTTCAAGCCGTACATTCCTAAACAAGCCTTCTCTATCTCTTCCAACGTCTTTCTCAAAAAGGTCATCATGCCAACCGACAAGCGTTTCCTCTAATCTTAACTTCGGATTGGAATTCCAAGATTTCTCTCCAGATTCCCGAAAATCAAAGCAGGGATTTCAATGGGATACAAAGCGGTTCTGTACGCCTGAGATACGGATTATCTAAATGACGGGGAAATCGGGCAGTAAAAGGTCACTCATGCGTCTGAGTCACTGCCTTTCCCGCCTGTTTCACTTGGAGCGATGATGCAATGGAATCGCAATTCTTCATGGCTGATCCGAAAGAATAAAGAGATGTTCATCAAAAATCTACGTTCTATACGTTCTTCCATAAATCACACTTCCCATCATTCCAGGAAAGATATATGATTGAGAGATGAACGTGCACATTTAGCTTAACTCACCCCAGCACTTGCATCTTTCATCAATGGTGAGGGGGAAACAACATTTTCATGACAATGTATGTGTCCATGTCTTCAGACTGTTTCCGCGTGTATGGAAGGTTAATGAGAGAAATCATTACAGTGAGACCCCAAGATGCTGACATAATTGGTGCATCAAGAGTTGACCCTAAGTTGAATCATCCCTAAGTTGAGTCTTATTTGCCCGTAGACTCACATTATATAATTTTTTATTAGTTTTTCATGGAAGAAATTTTGTTCAGAATTCCATGAAAAAAACATTTGTTTGTCACTTGAATTTGAATTAGTGAAAACATTTTCAACTCAATAAGAAAATTTGGGGCATTTAATAGTGTCTCTCTGTATACCGTACATTGTAATGTTGGCATCTACAAAAATAACATTCAAGCAAAAAAGATAGAAGGAAGTCCCTCTACCCTGGAGATACTTTTTTTAAATTAGCTAAATGGATGGTAATTTGGGGAGAGAAATGCCCAAGAACTTTTCTTACATCAATTTTAGGGTTGGAAATATATGATTCTTGTAATTTGGCCTGAAATGTATTTGCAATTGTATCACAAAATGTTCCTATGTTGAGTCAGTGTCCTCATGTCAGGCCTTTTTTATGAATTTTTTCTGGGGAAAAAAGTGTCCCTATGTTGAATTTCCCGCAGGTTGAGGTGTCCGCATGTGGGGGTCTCACTGTATACTATACTGAAAACCTGAACAAGAAGTTGCTTGCTGCACCGACGAAGGCTGCAATTGAGCAGGTTTGATTCATGTCATGATCATGATTCCCAAACGGTTTGGGGATTCAGATCTTTGAGAATCCAAATGACTTCCTGATAGAGTTATATAAATATATTTTTTAAACTTCTAATGACTCCATTGGGGATGGTGGAATAACATCGTAATTCCAACACCGGATTACTGTCGTCAAGCCTATCGTGGAACAAACTCGTGAAAAAAATCTTCCCGCACTTCACAACTGGACCAACCTGGTACAGCAAAAAATTCATCAAGTCCCAACATCTCGGGTAGAACATAAAGACGATGTTATTCCTGACGAAGATATTCCGCGACGAGTTTAATTCGTGACGACATTATTCCTGGCTGACGAGGTTGGGCCTGGCGACGACGTTATTCCAGCCACCCCTCCATTGGACTTGCCAGTTCAACCAAGGTAACTGCACGACGAGGTAATAAATTTCTAACTACCCCTCCACTCGGGGGAAAAAATTTCTCCCCCCCCCCCCCCCCCCCCCCAACGAAAATAACAGCTCTTGCTGAATACTTTCAAATTGAATCAGTTTATCGAGACGATAAGTGCTCTGCCCTCACCGGACGACGGAAGTTTTGCGTGTCGGCTGTTGCGCCACCGGCAGTCGCGGCGTCCTCAGCGTGGCCCCGAAACCCCGGCGCTCGGCCTGGCCCGGCTCGTCCAGCAGCTCCACTCGGTCCTGCTGCGGGCAGCACCGACACCAGTAGCAGCAGCAATAGTAGCGCAGCCGGCCCAACACGCTGGTGCCCCACTCCGCCATGGCCTCGGAACAACGATTCCAAAGTTTCCGACCTCGTTTCCTTTACTTTCAAAGAAGGCCGGTCGATCCCGGCGCCGGATCACGCGCTTCGTTCAATCCCGACACGTGGCGCAACAATTTCTCGTCAGCACGACTTAATCTCAGACCGTCATGGCGTTCAAGTTGCTTTGCGACAAGTCGGACAAGCTGGCATGAGATGAGCACTTGCTTCTATACTGACGATGCAGCAGCAGAAAACGCGGGAGACGTGAATTCGTATTTCCACGACAAACGAACAACCCAATCCAAAATTTGGAAAGCTGCATTGATGCCTGACACCATAGCAATATTATATTTTTGAATATTTCTGGCAGGAAAATGGGTCTCAAATTTTGAACTAAAATGTTGCAAGGGAATCCTGAGACTCCTGCATGCATGAAATCAATGAAAGTGGACGAGGCGCTGCATCGCCAACTACTTTTCTGGATCTTCCATTAAAATGCGCGATGCTAAAAAATATATATATAATGCTGTGGGAGATGAAAAATTGTTTTGACAATTGCTTCGAATTAATTAATCATTTGAACTTACAATGTATCACTGAATGAAAGAGTGATAAAGTCGTCGAGACTAAAAGCGTGAACGAGACAACGCTGAAGAAAAAAAAGCAATTCCGAATCTGACAATGACAATGATGCGTTTTTATAGTCGTATTAGGCTCGTCATCCTTTCACGAAAAAAAAAAACAATGTAGCACGATGAACAGAATGACTCGAGTGCATTATAAAAGATTTAAACATTATTGCAGAGCCTTTCAATTGCTCACTTTATCATGTGCTGCTCTGATGTTGCTTCACTTAATTTTGTGGACACGGACTATGTCCTCTGATGGGGACGCTTCGTTATATAACCGTGGTCGTCGTCACATGACCCATTCCGACAAATGTGATAAGCGTGTCAGTTCAGTACTGTACATTCTTCGCGATCGGCAGCTTATTCTCGGGAAAGGAAAAGTCAAGACGTGACGAAAATGAAATGAAATGAAATAAAGCGCCTGCACCAATAACGACGACACCGTATCCATGACTCCGTCTGGGATGTCGCCTGATGAACAGATGACGAATATAAGCAGCAGCACTCGGGCGGGGATTCGCGGCGTATATGCACGCACGACCACGAGCGGAAATGACGGACGGGTTCCGGTGGTGACAAGCAGCGACCGACTGGGTCCGCGACAGACCTTGGGCCGCGTTTTCAAGAACGAGCGGCGCTTATCGGGACCAGCCGACAGCACGGCGTCGTGTCAACAAGGCAACCGACAGCGGCGGCTGGCTGGGTTATCAGCGCCGTCTCAGGCGTCCCGTGGCGAGCCGGCCTGGGGCTGTCGGAATGCGCCTCGTCGCCTCCCCGGAACCAATTACACCTACTCAGCGCCCGCTGCGACCACCTACGACCATGCTCACTATCGGGACCAGCATATGCGCCAGCATATGGGCCTTACAAACAGTATCCCTTTGACTGACTGCTGGCACACACGAGCTATAGGGGACTACTTCCCGGCCGCCTAATTCCCATCCCATTATTTCATACTTGTATCGTCGTTTGAGAGGTACAGTACCCCGCCGATGAAACGGCGTCCTTGCTACAATAAGCACGCGCTCGGACGATGCGGCGGCATTCTTCATCGCAGCCAAATGCATGTTCAGTATACAGTAATGTGCGTGCATATGCAATTCCATAATATTTGAATACAGCACAGCGTCATCGATGATGACCGCGATTAGACGCGTCATGATTGAGCCTGCGCAACCCGTCATCGATTTCCAGATGAGGGATTGAAGCCGATGATCGATAGGAGAATCATCATTTTTACGCAAATTCTTCAGGAAATTGTTCACCGACGTCGTTGAACCAAAATTAGAGCAGCATCTTGAAATTGATGGGACCTGCTGATGCATGATGAAAGGCTCAAGTATACAGTAATCCAGAAAGTTCGAAACGATATTTTCTGAGCTGTTGCTGCATTGCGATTCACAGCTGGTTGAATCCTCTCCCCATTTATCATATTTATAGGAAAATTAAAAATCGTGATCTCTGTGGGATATGCAGATATGAAGAGTGGATTTTCTGGGTCTGTCAAAAACAAATACAGTATACACATGAACGAATGGTCTCGAGTTGACTTTCGTGCATTGCACATTATCCATCGCCATCGTTTAAACATTATACTGTATTTAAAGGTCATTTCTTGTTGTTTTTTGTCATTCATTTTTCTCAGTTTCTGGGACAGAGTTCTTAGATGAAATAGTGTGGCTTGTATTAGCGAAGGAACTTTTCATCGATTTCTTTGAGGCGTGGCATAACTTGTGATGGTTGACACGAATTTGAGAACCCGAGAGCGGAAATAGGGCATCTGACGTTCGCCAGCATTATCGTCAGGCACCACGTCGAGTGACCAATTACAGCCCTTATTACCGTAGCCCGTCTGAAAAAAGACGCACCCGGATTTATTTTTTAAACTTTAAGTGGGGTTTCGTTTCCCTCACGTTCGGCAGCGTTATCAAGCGCTGAACGCGGAACAATGCCTTCTTTTTGTTCATCGTCGCCAGGATGAAGAGGGCTTATTAATCGCAGGCGTCCGGGATAATCTAACTGTTCTCATTTCCGGAACCCAATGAACCTCGCGCCATAAGGTACTTGAGAAGGTTGATGAATCAACTTTCGGTCGGGGATTCACGCAGCTGTCTTTCGGTTGCACATTCTCTCTCAACAGTATCAACGCTTCACCAACACCTTTGCGACTCGTGAAGCCGTTTAAAAATTTTAAAAAACTTGGCGTGGTGAAGCCTTGATTGGGAATCGATACCGATGGGGAATTCCGTTGGGCCTGCGCAGAGGGTTCTTCAATTTGATTAATGCCAAACTCGGTGAATTTATTTTAAACATGACTCGAGCTCGCGTTTTCATCTGCTCTGTATTTCAAGCTGCAGCTGGGTGCGCTGAAATTTTTCAATTTTATGATGAGATGATTGGTGAGGAAAAAAAAACGTAGTATAAAAACTCCAACCATATCTTGCGACGTTCGTCGAGTACAGTGGCCTGTGCATGATGGTGTCGAACATGCGTGGGTTGAGAGAAAAAAAAAAACACAATTGGAAGCAGTCTCTCATCTTGGTCTGTAGAGCGTGTTGCATTTCCGTACCTCGCCCTTTTATCTCATCGAAATTTACTCAATTTTTGCTTTTCCCACCATATCAGCGCTCATTTCTCGATAATTTTTTTTTTTTCCGGAGAGAAAGAAAATGACTTCAGCCGTGCATCAAGTTCCTTTAATCTTCTCTCGAACGAAGAGTCTCTTGCTCCACTGGAAAAGAACACGACACCTGCGCGTCGCGGCGACCAGCATTTCTTTTCCTTTTCCTTTCCGGGGGAGGGGGTGTGGAGGGGGGGCACGGGAGATTCCGAGAAACACGACGGCAATGGACCGGATGTCCGAGTCGTTGGCCGGTCGCAAAATGAATCAACCAAAAAATGGCACACGGCTGAGAACGTCGACCAAACTGATCCCCCTCATCCCTCACACTATCACCTGTCGTCGCATCCGAGTCAAAATGCCGAAACCGTAGGGGGGGGGGGGGGGCGAGGGTAAGGGGAAAAAAGGTGAAAAAACGAACAAATAAACAAACAAACGAACGAACGAACGAACAAACACAAACTGTCGTCTACGAGAATCTCGTTTCCGCGCGGACTAGACTATTTCATCAGTATAGAAGTCATTCGCGTTCTTTCGCAGCTCGGCATATCGACACTTTCTCACAACTCTCTCAGTCCTCGTCGAAGAAGAAGAAGGAAACATTGTCCTCTTCACTGCATGCGACCACCGAACCCCTCTGCTATAATCTCCGTTCTTACTCGAATCAGTTGACCTCAGCTTGCTCCTTTTCTCCGACTGATAACCAGCGCTAATAAGTCGCTTTTGTCCCTTCTTTTCCTCTCTCGTTATTCCTCTCATTTTTCTTTCTTTCTTTCTTTCTTTCTTTCTTTCTTTCTTTCTTCCTCTCTCTCTCTCTCCATCTCTTCTTTCGTATCGTTACGCACAAAAGAATCACACGCCTGCAGAGCTCGCATTCAGAGTCCTCTCAGTCTATATCAGTCAGTTTTTGTTTGTTTTTCTTTTTTCTCTGGCGAAAGCGAAGCAGAGGAGAAGAGTGCAGTGCGCATATCACGGACGGGTCCCTAAAAAACCACAACAATGAACAAAAATCGACGACGAGAACACGCGTTCCTAGAACAAAAAAAAAAGAAAAAAAGAAGAGGGGAAACAGAGCATTCCTCTGAATGGTCCTGCACACCCACAGCAGGCGTTTTTCTTCGCGCGAAAAACCTTGGATTGTTTCCAGTCGGTGGGCAAATATATCCGCTGCGATCGCGCGAAATAATCTCACTCACGCAGGTCATGAAAAAGACAACAAAAAAAGTACTGTGTCCGGTCAGTTGTTACAGCCGGCTTTTGTTTTTTCTCTCGCTCTCACGTCCGTCATTGGAAAATATACAGGAAAACCGAGCCTTCAGTTATTGACGCAAATACTATTCGAAGTTCTGTAAGGTGCAAATTTCGGTCATCTCTAGAGAGAGGAAAAAGACACAAAGATACAGAGAGTGGAGAGAGACACGGGAATCGAAGTCAAGTCTTCGCGAGCAGGGCATTGCGTGACATGACCTGCGCGCTACGGCGTGAGGGGGGTGGGACTCGGGCTCCTCTCGTCGCAGGTGACGAGACGCGACGGCGGAACTCGTGCCGGAAGTGACGCCTCATTCACTGCCGACGCTGTTGCTGGACCTGCTGTTGCCGGTGCATGCGGAAGAACTCGTAGCGCCAGTCGAGGTCCGGGTCGCCGGAACTGGCGTCCTTGCGCACCTCGTTGCTGCCGGTCTCGAACACGACCTTGTCGTCCGGAGACGGCTGCTGCAAAGGTTTGCCGCCACTGCCACTGCCACTCCCGCTGCCGCCGCCGCCAACTCCACCGCCACCACCGATGACGACGTTGGAATTGACGTTTGTGTTGCCGGTGCCGATGATGGTGACGAGCGGTTGTTTTGGCGGGAGCTCCACCGACGACGACGAGTTCGGGTCCAGCACTTTCTGGTACGACGCAGAGAACCCCTTGGCGTTGATGGAGTCGTCAGTCTTGAACCTGACGAGCAGCAACTCCCCAGTCGACACGATTTCCGGTGGGATCTGCTGGTGAAATGGGGATCATTCGGACATGTACAATAAGCAGCAAACAATTCCTGCATTGCGTCGCTTTACGCGACATTTGCATGTCCTTCATGAGAACGACCAGCACTCGTTTGTGATACGTGGTTGGCAGACACGTGCCCTACTGTAACTCGAGGAATCGCCCATCGATTAAAAAATAAAATATTCAATTAATAGAAATAATCAGAAATGAAAGTGGACGAAATTTTGTCTTATGTAGAGTTCGAGCGATATGAAGTCCGCTAAGACACTATAGACGAGTGATCTTTTCATACGAGATTTTTACCCCTCCGTCATGTTCAAGCAGGATCAACAGTATCACATCATGGTTGGAAATTAATGCCGTGCACTGCTGCGTAAAATTCCGATGGCATTCAACAGAGGAATATATTTCAGATCTTATCGATTTATGGCTGAAGTTGAGCGTTAAATTGTAAATTTAATTATGAAATTATTTTCTATTGCTAGGCTTTATAGTTGATAAAAAATTAAAAATTGCAAATTTTTAGAAGCAAGACCCAAATAATAATTTTTAATTACCTAATATTTTAAATATATTCAAACTGTCTTTTAATTTTTTCGGAATTTTTTGAAAAAAAAATTCAAATCTCATACTTATTGTTTAAGGTAAAATTCGCTATTGTGTTTAAATTTCGATCTGTTAAAAGTATTGTGATTGCCACAATTTTAGGCGCAGTGCAGCACCCAGAAATGCGGATTGAAACAAGTTTGAGTCAATACCTTTTTTTAAACACAAGAAACAGAGCATTATTGAAGTCATTCATAAAGTGATGCATTTGAAAATGGGCAGAGTCGCATTCTGCACCCTTTCTTCGGTCGAATTATGAAAGAAGCACACTCGGTTGACGCCTCTTTCACTCCTTCAACAGCGACACCCCGCGTTGAAAAACAAAAACGTTGGCCGAAAGAGTTGAGATTCCGGGTAAGAAGAGGGCAGCGCAAGGTTCCGGACGGATCCTCAAGGATCCCTCCAACCCAATACCCGTTGGTGATCTCACAATGAACTTGTTTTCTCCTCGATACGGGGAGGGATAAATTGAGAGAAAAACGCATAGTTTACCTTGGTTCCGCAGTAGGGTCCGAATTGCGGTGGAGACTCTTCGTAGCCACTCTGGATCTCCACAGAGTCATAGGCACACTCCTGGTCGTCCTCCAGATGGAACGTGAGGAACGTGAGCTTGATCCTCGCTCCCGGACTCACCTCGATTTTCCACTCGCACTCCTCGTGGTTCTTGTAGTCGTGGTCCCCGTACTTGGCGTGTGAGTACAGATGCCGCACTTGTCGCTCGGCTTTCAAGTGTCCGCCGCAAACTGCGCGAGGATCGCCAGACAATGAGAGGCATTTAAAAAAAAGTCAAAGATGCCGGATTGAACGATTTCTTTAGTTTCTTCGTCTAGCTATCTTTTTTTTGGGTTCTAATCGAGGAATCACAGAGAAAGAGAAAGATTGACACGAACCAGTGCGATGATCGGCGAGGAAACCTTTGCGCTCAACAGAGCCGTCACTTTTGAACTCCATGTACAATTCGTTGGAGCTGGCGACGATCGGATGAGGGATCTTGGACCCGCAGAACCGTCCCAACATGAAGCTGAGATTGTCGGGTCCATCATAAATGGCGATGTGGTCATAAGTGCATTCCTGATGCGGCTCCAGTTCGAATTCCAAAAATGTCTAGCACGAGCCAACGATCTCATCAAGTTGTCAACAACGTCGGGGTTCCGACAGCAATATACAGTATTTCAAAGATTAGTTTGACATTGAATATGCTTTGAAAAGTAACGGCTTCCCGTGGGAAATGGGAGTGAAACTAAGGCACACAATTTTTGGGTATCGAAAGAACCAAGAATGTCATCGGCGTAGCGACTAATGGAGTTGCCAGTCGAAAGTACTGTACTGTACTGTATATATATTTCTAGACCATTAACCGAGGCATCAGCAAGCCAACCAACAGACGGATGAAGGAATACAATGGGGACGATTCAATTTAGAATTACTTGATAGCTCAACAAATCCGATGTCTCAAGATACGGGCACTTTACGACCGTTTCTAGACAAATTGAAAATGTTTTCAATTATTTTGTTATCTCTTGAACAAAGTGAGACTTTAATATATTCGAAAATAGTGAAAATAAATTTTATTATAAATTCACCATGTTTATACTTCAAAACAGGCTAAGTTTTGTTTATTTTTTTCAGACTTCATCTGACTATACAGCAGGGAAGGCGGGTGTTTGTTTGTTTGCTTGTTTATTTATTTCTTTTTGGGTTCCTTTTCATGACAAAAGATCAGATTATGAGTGGTTTCCCTCTGTGCTGGTATTTTCAATGTACTGTATTAAAATTGAGACAAATAATATTTTATTCCCGTTTTTGGGGGACTTTTTCTCATTTTTGATCCAACATCAGGAGAACCAATTGAAAGTATTCCCATTCACGTCCGAGGGAAGAGGGAAAAGGGGGACGAAAGATAGAAAGAAAAAAAGAAAGAAAAAAGACGTATAACCCACAATTTTGATGCGGTGCCCGGGCGTGGTGGTGAAGTGCCAGACGCACTCCTTGTCGCCCGGGTAGAACTCGGGGTAGTTGGGGCTGGAGAAGTTGCCTTCGGAGCGCGTGACCTTGTGTTTGCAGCCGCCTTCTTTGCAGCCGTGCTTGTCCGGGTGCAGGACGAACCCGTTGTTGCAGCTGCACACGTAGGACCCGATCGTGTTGGTGCACACGTGCTGGCACCCGCCGTTGTTCGTCAAGCACTCGTCCTTATCTGGGGGGAGGGGGGTAGGGATGAAACGAAGTGATGAGTATAGGATCCCAAACACGCGGAATGTGTCGTCACCCACTCTTGAGTTCCGACATCAGCGACAGCGATTATCGCGCACGCTCCGTGTTTTTAGTTTTATTTATTCCTATACTCTCGCGTGTACGTGAGTGAGTCTTGTTTTCACGCCTTGTCACCTAGTCGTTTTCGGGTGACAAGTCCGTGCTCAACACGCTGCTTGAGAATCCATCCGCCAGCCGATAACGTGTCCTCAAAATCATGTATTGTGTAGTGTGCAGTAATCTCAGGCCCCAATCGTTATTATTATCCTCTTCGGAATTCCCTCTCACGACCTCCTCCGAGGCCGACTGATTTTCAACAAGTACCGTACCTCGCGGTCCATTCTTCACAATTTACCGCCCAAATATCGGCAGGAGTTCTCAGAATTCCCGCCGAAGAGTTTGTCTCTTCGACATGGACCACCAAAAAAAAAACAGAAAAAGGGTTGGAATACTGTATCAAAAAAAAAATTTGAAGGCTCTGCTCAGAGAGGCGCTAAAACACGGGCTGATGACCGAGGTTCTATAAAAAGTTTTGATGTAACAAAAAATAGAGACGTGGACCAATTCTCGGAATGAATAATGCTCGTGATTCTTTAAGACTCTCAAATATCAACATTTCTGACAAGAATTTATTTCAACCCGCTAATGGACAGCGACAGCATCGTTTGCAGCCAGAGGAAAATAATTCGAAATCGTACTCTAGGATTCTCCACTTCGATTGTGGGCGACGCGCAGAACTTTCGAGAAACCCATCATAGGATATGACATTCGTGGAAGCAACATTGGCGAATCCGGTCATCCTGACTCATCGATAAGTCAGTTCAGCTGGAAAGCAGATTTACCAGGGACCACAAAATAAGAAGAAGAAAAGATGCAGGAGTACAGAGTTGTATTTGGCCGGAATGTCGGTATTTAAATTCCCACGAATCCTTGACCGCCATCCGCGGAAAGAAAAATCCCCTCTATATAACAATGAACTTCACGATTTTAAAAACATGGGCAAACGAAAGCCTTTTTCTTTGAAATTTTCATCAGACTTGTTCTTGTGATAGCCTTTTATTTTCCGAGATTCTTTCGATCCAAGATTAACTTTGGAGTCTTGAAAATAAAGTCAGCCTCTTTCCACAGAATTCTTATCAGCTCGTCAGGGTTTTGAAAGGACTCTCATGCAGTATGAAAAGCGGGAAACAGTCAAATACAAGAACGATGATTTATAGGGACAATGAAAATTCAGATTTTTTTTTCAAGTTCAGGATATCTGGAGAAACGAAAGCTTCAGTTCATTCATAGATGATTGATTTCTGCTGGGGCGATCCCACTTCATGTGGAAGTGTTATCACGCTTCATTCGAGACTATAATTAAACTCACATGTACATTTCGAACCAAATTTTTCCACCCTGCTTTGTCATCATTAAAAGAGTGACATTATTATTTCTGAATGCACAAAATATAATTTTCTACGGAACTTCAAGATTCAAGGGTAAATTAGATGGATTAAGGTCTTTGTCGATAATTCAAGAAAAATGAATATTGGGGTACAGAAAAAAGTGCATAGGGGCTCAGAAGAAAGAAATGCGACAAAAAAAAGCCCATTCCTTCAATTTTCAAATATGCAGTACATAGTATTTATTGAGATACTAAAGCCGCGCCTCCATTCATTCGTTTCAAGGAATCCCGAGAGAAAAAAAATGTGTAGATGACATAATAGGTCAGACCACAGCTGCTGCAAGGATTCCATAACATCAAGGTCGAGTCCCTCCGACGGAAACCGCGTTTCATACCCTTATTTTTGCAGCATTTGCACAACGTTAAGCAGTTTGAGTTTTCAGACTTGATAATACACGCATGTCAAACTTTAGATTAAACTGCGCTGAATTTGAAAGAACTTTCCTGCTGTGCCCTCGCAGCAGGTACGAGGATAACCCTGAGTACGGTAATCTTGAAATTTAGGTTGCGTACCCAATAGCACTGCTTGGGGTGAATTCGGGTCGATGCACTCGAGCGATTCCCAAGAGAGCAATCAAGTCATCACAGCAATGGAGATACAGTACATGTACAAATTGAAACAACATACCCATGAAGTAGACGAGTGCAAAGCCGGATTTCTGCACTGACGAGTCAGCCTTGAAAGTGACGCGGATGGCGTTGACTTTGGACGACACCGGCGGCGGCAAGGTGTCGCCGCAAAACGAGCCGTGCTTGTAGGTCTTGTTCTCGGGCAGCAGGCTGGCAATCTCCACCTTGTCGTACCCACAGTCCTCGTTCGTGCCCTCCAAGTCAAAGTGGGTGAAGTTCAGGGTGATCTTGTGGTTCGGCGGGGCGATGATCTCCCAAGTGCACTCCTTGTTGCTCGGGTACATTTCCGGGTACGACGGCGACACGATCGTCCCGTTTTCTGAATCGATCGTCCCACCGCAAGCGTCTGCACACAAATAATAATCCATGGAATCCAAGTCATTCATATTTTATGCAACCATGTTCCTGACAGGGACTTGCAAGCAAGCAAACAAACAAACAAACAAAACAGAGCATTTTTCCTTCTCTTCATCGGTATTCATGCTCATCAGGTGATTACAAGCGATGATTATCGCTATGCCAATGCACTAGCATCACGGTCAGCCAACCACAAACAGAAAAGAAACAAAACAGTAAGAAGAGAGGCCTAATCAAATAATAAAATTGACCGCTTCGTTGAAAAACGAGAAAATCCTCACGCTTTCATACAAATAAATGTCATAATAAACTAGTGCATTGTATTTTTTTTATAACTTTTACGTGATTAAAAGAGTGGCTGGCATGCACAAATATATTTTTTTCATATTTACCCCACGAGAAATAAGCGCTTAGAGATTTCTTAGCCAAAATATTGAAACTAAAGCTCACTGCGAGCAAAAGTATTACGGAGCATCCGTTTATACGAAACCGGTAATAAACGCGATGTTTAGACGGTTGAGTCAATCAATCAATCAATCAATCACCTTCGCAGTCTTTGCCGTTGGAGTGCAATTCGTATCCGATTTTGCAGCGACACTCGAACCCTCCCAGGGTGTTGACGCACAAATGTTGGCACCCGTGATCCAATCTCGCGCATTCGTCGTATTCTAAAAGACGCACCAGTCAGCAATACAGTCAACAACAACAACAAAACAAAGAAATAAAAAATGGAAGGCTAGGTCGAGGTCAATTAATCAATTGAACCTTTCATGAAGACCGCGGAGAAACCGGGCTTGGCAATCGTGTCGTCTGATTTGAACCGGATGTACATCTTGTTTCCGGAAGCCACAAGGTCTTCCGGTGTCTTGTAGCCGCAATGCTTGCCGATCAACGGTGAGTCTGCCGAATGACCGTCCCGAACTTCGATGAAATCATAATAGCAGTCGTCGTGGTTCTCAATCTGCAAATCGATTCAATACATTCACATTCTTTTCTTCCAAAAATAAAAAAAAGAATTTAGTTTGACTCTCCAATTTCTGGTCACCTCACAATTATAAAACAGACGCTAACCAAGGAAACATTCTCTCAATTGGTGTAGCGAAGGAAGAAGCAGTTACACAGTTTTTTTTTAACCGAAAATAAAATTGAAAATGCAGTACTATATACACCGAATGATGAGCATCCTTGCGGAGTACCGCAATCGTACGCAATAAAGCGGAAATGTGTTTTTAAAAAAAGTACCTGAAAAGTTTGAAATCTCAGCACCACCTGGTACTCTTTCGGAACTGTTATCCGCCAAATGCACTCCTTGTTCTCCTGGTAAGTGTCAGGGTAATTGGGACTTTCCAGATGTCCGTGTTCCACTTCCAAATCTCCTCCACAAATGGCTGCCAACATGACATCAAACGCAAATGAATTGCATTTCCAGCAGCGAGACAAAACGCAAAGAGATGGAAAATCCTCGCTCGTATTTAACCCATTGGACAGCGTTTCAACTTGATTCTTGAAATGTTTCTCTCGAAAGCAGGGAGTCTTGAGCAATTTTTTCGGGCATTCTTAAAAGACTACGTTCGACCGAGATTGAAAATAATTGTATTCCGCTCAAATCCGGGATATGCAACAGGGGTCGACGGACCCGCAGACGAGGGAATGGAAAAAAATGGGCCTCATTTGCATCAAGATGGAATTTTTGCCGAACTTACGGACCGACTGAAAATGGAAATCTCTTCTTCCATCTTTCGACGGACGCCACGGAAATATTACCAAAAAAAACAAAAAACTTGAACTCAGAGCATGCATGCAAAGCTCGACCGCGTTCCCGGAAATTGGAATACGACATTATCCACTTGAGCAAATTCAAACATTCAGTCCAACTTGTTTTTCTTCGAATCTTTTCACGTCACAGGAGTATAGCTTCTAGCAGCGAATAACGAGTGCGAAGGGATTCCTGGACCCCGACCCAAGAGTGGGTAATTGTAGTCGATAAAAGCGGCGTCAATTGTCACCTTCGTAGTCGGCAATGAAGCCATTGTACTTGGTCCTGAAACGATCCGTGTGGTAAGTCACCAACATCCTGCTTCCTTTGGACATGAGCATGATCGGTTCCGCGGGAGAATTTCCGCAAAACTTGCCTGTTGAAAAAAAGAAAAGAAAAATAAAAAAACGTACCTTACTTGGATTCACGTCCCGGGCGAGGCAGAGTAAAATCACCATTGATCCAACGATATCGAAATTTCTACCCGAAGTACCGTAGTTAAGAAACCGCTTTCTTGGCAATTAATCTTGGCCAAAATTAAGAAAGAAAAACGTGGACCTTTCCGTACAAAGATGGAAATTTCCCCGAGGCTTAACTCTGACTTGAAATAAACGCCAGAAAAGTTGCTACGCACAGTGCTTGGAGAAAGTAAAAAGTTATCCCTGCTACGATGAACAGCTTACTTAGCCTCTTCGAACGATGCAGCAGCATGTGCTAAATAACTTTCTTTCCCGAGGTTCGGCCAGTTCCGAAAGTGCATGGAACACTGCCAATTTAGCATGATACAAGAGCGAGGCCCGCGTGAATTTCGGAATTACTCGGCCAGAATTCCTCAATGGCCCATCATTAGTGATCGCACGTCCCGCAAGGACTATTTATCATCAAAGTACTTGTATTGTTTGGGAATGATGATTATCATCATTCGAAACCTACTCTCAGTCTAGCATGTCCGGAGCTAAACGAAAAATTGGGTGAGAATCACCGAACGTTCAAGAGCAAACCTTCAACAGAAGAACTTATCATTTAGAAACCCGTTAAATTTAAAATTCTCTACAATGCGAGTCAATAAATTCTTGCTTGGTTGAATGTCGCAAGTATCCGAAGTACTTCATGTTTTTTGCCGAAAACATGAAGTTGTCGATCGAAGCATGAGTATAGGATTTACAGACTCCAGTGATTCTGAAGAAACAAATTTATGCCAAATAAGGGGGAAAAAGCTTCGGATATCCATCTCGGAGGCACGTGTCAGTCTTGTAGCGACTCCATTTTCTTCATTTCAATCAACATAGAATTGTAAATTTATGCCAGCAGTTCTGTTACTTAGTTTGCATTCATAATCGAGCACCCACTTGTCAGCTTAGATCTTCAAACCGTTTGGAATTCACGCCCAGCTGGATAAATTATTGGAGCTCTGGCACACCAGTATAGAAATTTTAGTGCTTATACGTGTTGGAACATCACCAGCAACACCAAACTTTGTCAGGCATGCAAACGGTTTTTTTTTTTTTCATTTTTGGGTGGGGGAAAATAGAGGCGTGTCTTAAAGTTAATACACGGTATTCTTGCGTGCGACTCTTCAGCATATATACAGGGTACTTGTATGTCAAATATTTATATATATATTTTTTTTTTCAAGTCAGTCAGCTCACCCAAGAGTGGAGACTTGTGCCAATATCCGTCTCGGACTTCGATGTAGTCCACGTCGCACCGGTCAGACTTGAAGAGGTTCATGGACGTGATGTTGAGAGAGATGCGCTCGCCGTGCGTGGCGGAGATGCGCCACTCGCAATTGTAGCCCAGGCGCCCGCGGTTCAAGATGGCGTGCGCCTGCGCCATCGGGCTCTTGGGGTCGAAAATCTCATTCTCCACGGGGTCCACGTCCGTCGCGTTTTCGACTGCTGCTGGCCAGTCCGGGGACCGAATGACCCCCGTGCTCGTCAGTCTCGTCCCGCCGCAAGCTGCAACAGTTTTTTTTTTTTTATTTCTTTTTCAGATGGAAATTCAGCACACTTTTCTCTTGTTGCTTCTTTCGGGTGGGTTCTTCCCCCCAAGGGCTGGGATTTTAAGCGCGTATATACGTGTCTCAAAACGGCGCGTGTCCCAAAACGAAAACAGGTCGAGTTCAAAACACCGCCAAAAATAAAAAAATAAACACACACACAGCATGAGTGTAAAACATGGATACCCTCAACGATGCAAAAACTGAAAAAAAAAAATTAGAGGCAAAATAAATCTTCTGCCGATGAAATTTTCAAGGAGATTAACCTAATAGTTGAACCTCTCTAAGTCGAATTTCAAGGGACCTGCAAAAAAATTCGACTTAGGGAGGTCAGGAATTTCATAGATGGGAACTGCAATACAAAGCCCTTCTTTCTGGAAAACTTGAAAAAAATGTAAATTTACATATTCTAAAGCATAAATGGCTTCTTAAATGAGTTGAAAGGCTGCTGAACTTGCGAGGCAGGGGTTCATTTCCCCAATTAAATCTTTCACTTTCTTTAAACACATGAATTTATGTTTTTATTGCTTTTTTCTTTTTTTTTTTCAAGAAAATAATGGCCAACAGGCCACAGAATATTCGACTTACAGAAATTTGAGTAGAAAACCCTTCGACTTAGAGAGGTTTTTTATGTTCATTGTTTCCAAGGGGATTCAGAGGGGATCTGAAAAAAATTCGACCTAGGGAGGTTCGAGTTATCGAGGTTCACCTGGTATCTAATTGTGATAAATACTGTAGTCAATCACTTCTACTGTTCTGGAGACGGCCTGTTGTGAGCATGTTTGCCGCTTCAAGACGCGCCAATTTGAGACACGCTGAATTTATTTTCATTTTTAGCCCCCCCCCCCCCCCCAACTTAAATAAATAAATAAATAAATAACGAGGACTTACTCGGGCATTTGTACAACAATTTGGTCTGTGCGATGTCGCCCTCGGACAGTTTCACACGCTGCCCGATCTCGGGTCTCTCCGCAGAGTTCGGACTCTTATTCGGCAAAATCGTGTCCAAATACGTGTTCTGCAATCCACATCAGCACGTTAGAACATTCCGACTTTCCCGATCTCGAATTGATTCGGCTACGCGAATGAACGAAAAGAAGTCGCAAATGCATGCATTTTTCAAGGATAGATACAGTGCTTAATTGCAAATACTGTATGCTGTCCACATCACGCGAACTCGGCTCGAAGAGAAATTCCCGCACTACAGAAGCACACGCAAATCCTTTTTTCTTTCAACAAATAAGATTGATTTGTTCAAAAATTAATTTTTACAATGAATACTTCGTGATAGCTTCAACTTTTTGTGGGCGACTCATGCACGACATTTCCGTTGTTTTTCCCTCGGTTTTCAATTCCCATCGCACACTCGAGAGATAAATTTGTCACAGAAACGACAATGTCTATGTTGGCATACGTACATCTTTGCTTTTGATATAAAATACATTGTATTCCCAATGCAGAGTAAAATCTTAGAGGCACCCATCAGAGACTTCCCAGAAGTACGCGTCATCATGCAATGACGCCACGATTTTCTTTCGAGGCGCCCAAACACAAGGACATTGAGAGCTTCGTGTTTAAAGCTGCAACTAAATGAAGCCATCATGACGAGGTGTCACATCACGGCATCAGGTTCCCGATAGCAATAAATACCGCATGCATTACAGTAGTGTGGTTCACAAAGGGTGACAAAAACCGGCAAAGTAATTAAGCAGGGAGAAAAAAAAAATAAAAACCAACCTTGGAGAAGGTATTGCGCGCGTAATGCATGATGGAAGCGTAGTCGTAGGGCAGCCCCAGAGAGTCGACCTCGTCCTTGGTCAGCATGTTGAAGTTGTACTCTTGGTCTGAATAACGCAATTAATTATATCGAACTGATTTCCGGAAAGGGATACCTTTATTTCATTTTCCCTTCCTCAGTTTTTTTTTTTCCTTCTTTCACTCACTGGGCATGATGTTTTCCAGAATGATATGAACGTAACTGTCGCGGTCTGGACGAGTGTGTTCGTGCCAGAAGCCAACGACGTGTCCTAACTCGTGAATGACGATGCCCAGTTTGTCACAGTTTTTGCCAATGGAAATGGCTTGAGATCCCGGCGCCTTCTTGCCCACGAAGGAACAGCAGCTAGAAAGCAACCCGAAGTCTGGGGTAATGCACAATTCCTCGACCAAAAAACAAAGAGGAGCCAGCATTTCGAAAATTCTAAAACAATATTGACTCGTCGATCCCGGGTATTTTAGCATCAGACCTTGCATTTTCGCGAGTCAAAATGTTTCTTGGCAAGACTTGAGAGACAAGCATCATTCATGCAAGAGCGAGGATAACACACTTGCATGTGTGGTGGCACGTATGAAATCTCTGCGCGTGTGTTCATCACACAGCGAAGGGTAACAACCAAATTCTAAATGAGAAGGATTCATGGCACTTTAGTAAAAAATTCTTCCAATTTTCAAAAGTGTTCAAGTGGTGTAACTCCTGCAGCATAAATACATTAATTTGTGCATCACCAGAGCACCTTATTCTCTTCTTATGTCCAGCATTTCATACTGATAGAAACAAGCTTAAGACAGATTTACAAGTATTGGAATTCAATGAAGATAAATCTTGATTGAACCTCGTGAATGCTGAAAAGCAGCAAATAAAGTGTTCTGTTCATTCATTCATTCATTCATTCATTCATATGAGAAGGAGAAGTATAGCAAGTTATTTTAAAACATGCGTAAAAAGCGCTAGAAAATGTTACCCACTCGTTGAAGGTGCGTTGCCAAAAACGTATGATTTTGAAGCATTGATTCCTTCGGAGCCCTTCTCTTCATGAGGGGGATCAAGCGAATTTGCATATATTTTTATTCAGTGACTTCTCCTGGTTGGAGCCAATTTATCACATCGGTATGTTTATGATTGTATCGACTATCTATAGTCATTACTGTCTGTCGTACACTTGAATCGATACTGTATCACTGCAGTCACAAAAAGAACCGATGTTGAAAAATTGACCAATAGCCTTTTAATCTATGAATATATCGATCCCGCTATTTTTCTGAATTTCAAAAGCGGGTTCATAGTTCCATCAATGAACCTTTTCCGAAACGTAATAAATACACGGTATATATTTTTTATAATGGCCGCAGGGCACCTTTAAACGCCAAGCTAGTTGTGAAATCGAGAATCATTCGACACAGCATGGAATAATGGCACCCAACCCACCTTCTTTTCCTCTTCAGGTGATGGAACACGACATTAAAAAAAAAGATGCCACAGGCTGCATTTATTTTCTGGGCCAGTCTCTTATACACGAAGCACTGTCAAGTACTGTGCTTGATCATAGTACTGTACATCACTGTACAGATTAAAAACTGTATTTCGTAGAGGAGAGTTCGGAGTACTGTACTGTACAATATTGTACTCACCCACACGGCCGCTCCGTGAAGGTGATCCACGAGGGATGTTCGCTCTCCCTCGGTACAAATTTGATGCAGGTGTAATTCTCCCAGTGTCGCATGGCCTTATCGACTATCTATAGTCATTACTGTCTGTCGTACACTTGAATCGATACTGTATCACTGCAGTCACAAAAAGAACCGATGTTGAAAAATTGACCAATAGCCTTTTAATCTATGAATATATCGATCCCGCTATTTTTCTGAATTTCAAAAGCGGGTTCATAGTTCCATCAATGAACCTTTTCCGAAACGTAATAAATAAACGGTATATATTTTTTATAATAGCCGCAGGGCACCTTTAAACGCCAAGCTAGTTGTGAAATCGAGAATCATTCGACACAGCATGGAATAATGGCACCCAACCCACCTTCTTTTCCTCTTCAGGTGATGGAACACGACATTTAAAAAAAGATGCCACAGGCTGCATTTATTTGCTGGGCCAGTCTCTTATACACGAAGCACTGTCAAGTACTGTGCTTGAGCATAGTACTGTACATCACTGTACAGATTAAAAACTGTATTTCGTAGAGGAGAGTTTGGAGTACTGTACTGTACAATATTGTACTCACCCACACGGCCGCTCCGTGAAGGTGATCCACGAGGGATGTTCGCTCTCCCTCGGTACAAATTTGATGCAGGTGTAATTCTCCCAGTGTCGCATGGCCTGCTTGAACAAGGCCTCGTTGTCGCCACTAAAGTTGCCGTCGATGACGTACGGAATTACCCCGTAGTCCCAGAGCCGCTCCCGTCGGGCAGTGGCGGCTCGCTTCCGGCGCCGCAGGCCCACAAACGCCGGCGGACGAACGGTCGTCGTCATCGTTGGCGCCGTCGTCGTCGTCGGGATCACGGTCGACGTCGACGTTGACGTGCGAGACATCTTATTCTCCACCATCGCCGTCGCTTCCAAGTGCAGCAGCGGGTCTGCCACAGCTCTGCGACTCCCTCCGCGTCTGTGTGTTCTTTTCGTTTTCAATTGAACAAAGCACATGCATGCATTTACATCAATGCGAATGCTCGGAATATTTTACAAACTTGACGGTGTTCACACGACGAGCCAGAAAAAAAAAGAAAAAGAAAACTGCAACTAGATTTCTCGCTTCGTATCAAAAAGAAAAGACTTTCGGATTGAACTCGATGAAGAATACTTTCCGTTCAATTTATTGGTATCAATAGGACTTGTACGAATACAGTATAAGGAAATTTACTATAGGAAAAGCAACTGCTGGAGATACTGTATTGTATTAAGTTGATGCGTGATTTTTATCATGAGCATTGACGGGTGCGTATACAAATGCTGATCTACACTCACGCGTGTCATTCAAAAATAGGAAGAACCAGGACGATTTTCGTACGAACCCACCATTCCACTAGAGAACCACTATACAGTACAGTAAAATACGCGAAGACTTTCTCATCAGCGCTATTTGAAAAATTATCGGACGAGCTTCAATTGTTTTAGCTCCTTTGTTTACGTAACGAAAAGTTCAGTTCAGAAAATATGTCATCTATAAAAAGAGGTATTTATGCGTATTTTCCTTTTTCGTCGGATATGATTAGGGACTATGAAACACGCGTCCGCTTGGACTTATTGTGAATACGGTGCGTCTATACAAGTACTGTATAGAGTACTGCAGCTAGAGCATCACAAGTTGCGTCACGCAGGAGCGGGGTTGTGCCGGAAGAAGGTCCGGTTCGCGGGTCTGAATTGCTTAAAAAGCACACGCAAGACGGGCAGGAACCATCAGGAGGTCTGGCAATCAGCCTTAGAACTTCCAGATCCTCGATGTGCGTTGTTCCGGAGAAGAACAAACACTGAAACTACGATTCCCTTCCAGCAGTTGACACAGCAGCGAGTGAGGAAGTGAACTGCGAGACAGGCAGCAAAAGGGGCAACGCACGCAAGTCAAACACACTGCTTCCTTTATTTGAATTTGCTCCCGGAGACACACGGTTTTATTCCGTTTGCCAACTTCGAGCGGAATTGGTCAGGAAGGGAATTCTGATTCTTTTATTATTATTTGTTTATTCGAGCCTTATTCAAAGTCACCAGGGATGGGGCCGCTGCCAAGGAACGAGTTCAACCACGGAAACATCGAATTTGGTCAAGCAAGGTGAGGAGGCCCTCAGACTCAGCGTTCGTCGTATAGCTAGCTCTATGCAAAGTAGCAGACGAAAGGCTGGCGGCGTTTTCTCCCGTCCAAAAAAAAAAAGAAAAAAAAAAAACTTATGGTCGACAATTTTCAGATTCGACGAAAGCATCGGCAGAGAAACCTTCAATTGCGGTAAGGACCATTTCTTGTTCGAAAATGCGGCACTTCCGCTATTTCGTCTTGATGCTACAGTGTGTTTGCACAACGGGAACAATGCTGTACTGTACTTTCCGTTAGACAAGGGTTGGTGATGCGTGGAAATGGCCCTGACTTTTTTCCCACGCAGCCACGATTGCTGGTGAGCAATTGCATCAAGGGCTGCCCACAAGGGTTATCAAAATATTTAAAAAAAAAAGCTACAAAAGAAAATAAAGTAATCCCCAACTATGTGATCAATAAAAATTGAAAGAAACGAAATAAAAAAAAGACCAGCAAAGGCCATGTCGACGTGCGACAGATTGATTCCAGATTCACTTGTCCAAGTCCAACACCTCGAGTTTGTAATTGATCAATTGCAACCACAACAAAATACGAAGTTTAATTTGTTTTCACATGAAAACCTCAGGAAAAAGTTACGTTGATAGCAACAAGCATCTTGAGCATTCCTAAGAAGGAAATGGGTGTCATGAACAAGCTGAATTCATCCTTCAACCATGACAGCACATGCTTTTCCAAACAATTTTATTTCTAAGCATTCCCCATCTTTAATTAACTCTTGCATGTTTCACTTACAACATAAATTAGGTTTCTTTTGGTCTGTAATCCAACGATAGACAGCTCATTTCCCAATTTTTAACTTTCAAAATGTGTGGCGATCGGAACTTTCTCGACTGATGCGCCAAAGTTGCGGAGTACCGTAAAGTACTTGTTTCAACGATCACACATTTTTAAAGGACGGCATCAGTTGAATTAGAAAGCAGGTCTGGGCTTCGAAATTCAAGGCTCCTCGTGGTTTCCAGAGCCACCGACTGACTATATGAATGACAGGGGGGCTCTGAACACACAAAACATACACAGACGAAAGCGAAATGTCAGCAGGAATGTCGGGGTGGATCGGGTTCGTTAGGTGTGACGATGGCAGTTAACCGGGTGACATCCAGGCTCACAAGTACTGCAGGAACGTGACAGGTTTTTTTTTTTCTTCTCTAGAGAACCTCGGGTTCCTCCCCGAATGACCTCGCTGTCATCCAGGATATTGCACTCGAAGCCGTGTGTGTGATTTCGTCCTACACTTTAAAATACTGTATTTCCCAACTCAACCGCAAGACAAGGGATCCAGTAAAATAACCGCAGCGAGAAGCGAACAAGTTTGCAGGCTCTTTTTTTTTTCTTACAGTTTAATTCAGAGAATGCAATTTCAAGGGCTAAACACACAGAGCACTACAGTATTTTCAAAAATAAAAAAAATCTTCAAACACAAGACGCCGGCGACAAAAAACTACGACTAATGACTAGCCTCGATTTCTTTCAGGCGGAATAAATCCGCCAGTGGTCAATAAAAAAAAAACCCCCCTTCCCGAGTAAAAAGTTCCCACATACCTTCTCACGCAAGCATTTCCCCCTCCGGATGGAAAAATTAGCCATAAGTTGACGCAATTTGCATCACTTTGAATAGTAGCAACATTTCGGACCTCCCAATGAACCCAAGTTTGACACGCGATTCTAAAAGATGCCATCAATTCCAGACCGAACCCTGATTTTCCAGGAGGCAACCTGGGAAGAAACTGCGTCGTGCATCGGAGCAAATACGTTATTTATAGGAAGAGTGGCATCTCTGCAAATAGTCCGGATGCTCCAGGCGCTCTCACGAATTCAGGCCAACAACAAAAATAAAATAAAAAGGGCCCGCAAATGACGCACAAGAAGACGATGATAATACCGTACTGCATTTGTACTGTATCGCTGTTTGTTTTTTTCGCTCCTGAAACTTTGCTCGTCTCCTTATTGTCGTCACTCGACTTCCGCTGCATTATTTCTCCGTTTTTCTGTAAAAGCCGGAGGAAGCAAAAAAACACCGGTGCTGCTCTAACGTTGTTTTCATCCGGGCAAGCAGCATATTGCGAAAACAAACAAGAGCAGATCCTGGATACGATAATGAATCCAACGTCGCAACAGAATATGACGCACGTCGAAGTAACGGAAGACATTTCGAGATTAATGCCGCAAGATCAGGAGAAATTGCGAGCAGAATGCTCGCGAGGAAATCCTTTTCGCCAATGCATCAAAATGCGCTCGAAAAGTTCCCTTCTGGAAAAAATACGGTTCCCTTGAATTTCCCCTAAGCCGCAGTCGGATGATCGTCATGCACACGTCTCACAACCGATTGCCCAATCGAAGTGTAATTTTCCTCAACAGCTGCCAAGAGGGAAAAGAAGGATATTTCCGTCGCTATGTCAAGATCCAGCTCGGCTGACAAACGCAAAAAAGATAGAAACGGAGAGAGCGGCCGGAACCGGAAACAATCAGCGGTGCATCGATTTCCGAGACAGCTTCTTCGAATGCGGAACCGCCTGTGATGTCCATAAAATCGATGCGAATCACCAGGAAGCAAATAAAAGCATACCCACGTTCACGCGTGCGGTAAACACGTAGCACTTTTTTTTTCTTCCCCATGATGGACCTTCCCCCAAATTTACGGAACAATTCGATTCGGGAAAAAATGCCTGATGAATCGAGCACGCTGAGAAATAAAAAAAATGGAGAAGATCTGGAAAAGCAGTTGTTTGCTCTCACGATCCCACAAATCGCAAAATTCTTCGGGCCAAGTGAAACAGGCCAATATTCAAGCGCTACTGCACAGTGAATATTGCGGAAAGTTATTAATATATAATGAAAGTGTGCGAATAAAACAAAAAAACAAGCAAACAAAACCTGTGTCCGGAACCTGGAACAGGAAAAAGGGAATTTCGCGTCTATTTTCCACAAGTATACTTATTGAGTTACACGATGACTTCTGCGCTTTGATACACAGACGATACGATTTCCCCTTCATCTCTCTCATTTCGAACGGCAATAATCATCGTCCCGAGGATGCCAGTAATTTTTATCAATTTTCCAGGCGCCGACCTGGAGTCCAGAGAGAAGAAAACACATTTACCCTTGCTTCCGGAGTGGCCCGAGGCTTGTGCCCCCCTCCCCTTCTTTCGAAAGGTGTAATCTTAATGTCCATTTGAATACGTAATCAAGTTCCGACAATGTGAAATATCCTCTCTTTTTTTTTTTTGGTACGATGCTGAAAAATTATGAATAGAGTATGACGTGCTCACGCTTGGCGACTCTTGTGGTGGCGCCGACGTCGCCGCCGCCGCCGACGGCGAAGACGCCGCCTCCGCTGCTCCTGCTGCTGCTTCTCTTGTTGCTGCTGCAATCCGGCGCCGGTCCCGTCGTCGCTCACGCGACACCAAGTGGTGCCGTCACGCTGGCGCACGGAACAATTGGACACCAGTTCGTCTTCGCCCACGGTTGAGGCGTAGGGATCGTTGGGGCCCAAGAGCCGACGGGGGCGGTCCTGAGGCGCCGAAATCGATGACGAGTTCATGTGCGCCGCCATCATCGCTTTGTACTCCGCCTCCAGTCGGGGGTCCACGGAAGCCATGTCACTCTGAGCTGCCACTGCGGAAATAGCAAAATTCAAATTTGATGAAATTGAAAGACATCTTCCGATACTGGTTGGTATCAGACTCGGCCAGTGCAGGTTAAATCTCATCAACAACGGACCTCTAAATCTTTTTCACACAGAGATTCATGCAAAAATAGTCTATTTTTTCACAAGTACTGTAAGAGATATTTTCCTCAAAACAGGAGATTTTCTCGACAAATCATCATACCTGAACAAAATTTCAAAGTTTACCGGCAGAATAAGACGTTTTTCGCAGCATAATTACGGACTAACGAACGGTGCTCATGGAGATTCAAAATTAAGTTTATGGAAATGTGGCCAGGATTTTGAAAACGCTTCAATGAAAAAAAGACTCTCTATAGTGGCATTTGACCTGCTGTACATCGATTCAAGACAGATTTATCAATTTGATTGGGTCATTACTACTTGAGTTATCTTGCCAAAGAAACATTAAGGCTTCTGAGCAGAACATTTTCTATACAGCACTTCGTCACAACACTCCAATAGAAACGGGTAAGGTTGAGTTGGTTTTCAAATTGTGCAATACAAGGAATCATACATGCCGAGATTACATATCTGCATCGAACAAATCAAATTCCTAGCATTTATATACAGTATATATATATTTTAAATAAAACAGGACTAGCCTCCTTTGATTCATCAGCAAAAAAAAAAATCTTAGCACGAATAAGCAAACTATAATCGTTGGATGTTTTGAGTGCTTGTTCAGAATGGAAGATCCCGTCAATAAAATCCTTTTTTTTTTTAAACATCGTGATCCCAGCAATGGGCTAATTTGGGGAATAGTGAATAAAAAATATTCATAAGGCACATTTCCCCCTTATCAACTGTAATGTTTCAACAACAAAAAATACTGTATAGCATTAACTGAAGTAAATTCGTCAATGGAAGCTTTTCGAAGTAATCACTCCAGCAGTAAACTACTTCTAATGACGGCGTCGACCACAGGCCCTTGAAGTGTCAGTCAAATGACAATCAACTTTCGGATACTTGGTTGGTTCCACGAGTAAGTGATTCATTACTTTAACGTTCTTGTCTCTCTTTCGAAAAAATGTCTGTTCACACGAAAAAAAATAAAAGCGGGAAGGCTCAGTTCGAAGGAATTTCTCCGAATCTGCGCGAATCATCGCACATATCAACCGGTCAATCACACTCAGGAATGCTCAAGGACTTCCCTCAACTTGTGTGGGCAATATTTGCAGTTCTAAATGGAGGTCAATTCAAACGGAACGCTGTGAATAGTACTGCGCTTTTTTGTGGATATGCCGGAATGTCATCATAAGGTTTGCAAATTTCTGTGCCTTCCTCCAGCAAAAAAAAAAAAAGGCTCTCGAGTTTAATTGAGGAAATAAACACTGAACGCGAGAATGATGGGTACAAGACATGCAGCACATGTAACAACTCCATGCAGAAATTCCCCGCTTTTCTGTAAATGTCCGAATGGAACGCGAAGTCATTTCTCGATTAGATCTACTCGGAAAGAAGGAAGCTGCCGAAGTCGCCTCTGGTTCGCAGAAACAAGAAAGCTTTCCAGAGAGAAGAAAGCCTCTGGACGACGGGAGAGGCCTCTCTGCATCACACAAAAAAGAGAAAAGCAAAAAAAAAAAAAAAGAATGAAGATCCCGGAAAAAAGCGTCAATCCCAGGCGAGGGATCGTCGCCGTCGGGTTCGGTGCCACCCTCGCGGTTTCCGAACCATTTCCTCCGTCGGGCCGTTCCCTCAGAAAATTTCAAGCACATCCGCTCGTTTGGTCGCTGCAAATTAGATCACATTCTCGCTGCATAGTGCCTCGCTTCGCGTGCAAAGAATGAGAAAAGAAAAGAAAAAAGCGAACAAATAACAAAAGGTGTCTCTCTCTCTCTCTCTCTCTCTTCCTTCCCCGTCGAAATAAATTCCTCTTCCCTGGGACATGCATTGTCTCCCCCGCATGGAACCAAGCCGGGCCTTAAAAAAACAGGAACCCCGGAATCATTAGCACCGCTTACAGGCCGTGCAGTAAAAAGAAGACGAAAAAAAAAAAACAAAGGCAAAACAATGGCCTTACACTTGAGTGCAAAAATCAGTTCTTTCACTACGAGATTGATTCATGTGCGTCAATGTACGCTAGCTGACCAATAACCTGCAATTCGAACCCAACTTATATTCATCGCGATCACGGGTAATACAAATGGGACGCAATTGCGGGCATTCCTTGCATATCTCAGGCATCGTTTTTGCCCCTTCAAAAATACGTCAATCAAATATCAAAAGCTTTCATTCGAGTACTTCAGGTAAATTACTGCAATGGATTTTGCCCCATCCGCTCTTCAATTCTCTTCGCTCGGGAATCCTTTGCTCAGTACAGTACCTAAATGAAGGAACGATTGCTAAAAAAAAAAAAAAGACAGAATTGCTGCACCATGACCACGACATTTTATCCCAAGTACTGTAGTAATTTTTCCAAAGATGCCGTATGGCCCGCGCAGGTTTAAACCCAAAATGAAAAGAAAAGAAAAAAAAATTCGAGACTGCTGCATGCGACTTGTTCCACCGTGAATACCTCGCCCCGGGAAAAATAGAATTTCCCTCCTCCGGAATCAACTTTCAACCCGCTACACCGACACAGCAGAGAACCCGGGTTTTTTTTATTTTCTCTCTTTCTTTACATGTATTGTATTCATTCCCCCCCCCCTCGTCTTCCTTCTTGAGGCGACTTGATGGCAACTCGATCCATCAAAGCTGACTCCCCGAGACCGCCCGCACGGCACTCATGCAAATTGCACTGGTATCGGACGATCGATTGAGCCGGGATGCTGGGCCCCCTTCCCCCACATTTGCCCCCTAGTTTCCTCGGAGCTCGGACCCGCTTTCAATCGCCATCTCGGCTGGAAATCTGATGGCAATCTCTCCGACACACACAACGGCGGCGCTGCTCCGGCGACCAAATTTTTCCCGGAGGGGGAAGCCCTTCTTCCACCCCTTTTTTCTTTGCGGCGCTGAAATCTGAAACCTTAGTTTAGGTAATCATCTGCTCCAGCCTCACCTACGCAGGTGACGTACCAAAGAAACCTCACGCAAAAAAAAAACAAGAAACAAACAAATCCGTTCAAAGATAATTGCGTCCAAGAGAAGCAATGTTTTTTTCAAGCATATCTTTATAGGTCTGCCAGGACCAGAAAAAAAAATGGTCAGGTGAAGATTATCACATCGCAGTAAAGGGATTTCTTGCATAGTGGAAACCCATACAATCGGCATTTTCGCCAATCGTCACGACAAGTCCAGGCTTGAGTGGTTCACTCGTCGCCGCCGTTTTGCAGGATAAGCGTTCATGACGGATTTTCCACGATATGCCAGTCGGTTCGGAGGACGAAGAAGAAGAAGAATCGGATTCTCATTAACAAAGATCAGCAATAATGTACTTCATCGTCGTCATCATGTTTCAAACCACTGACGCCTTAATTCCCCTTGGGACAAAACGATTCCATGTCTCGACGAAATAAAAAAAGGAAAAAAAAACGAAAAAATAAAACATATGGGTTTGCACGTCGTCGAGCTGTTCATGAACGGAGAAAACAGGATCCCTCTTTCCTTCACTACATTTGAATTCATGAGAGACAATGCCTTCCCTCGTGAAATTGAAGATATTGCGACAATTCCCGGCTCCTTTGTTCGTGAACATTTCGGGGTTCCCGCGTGCAATTTTCCACGGGAAAGCGTGGCCCACACGCCCAAACCCCTCGTCAGTCCAGCTAAATCTTTTGGTCCTCCGTTCGGAGCATGACTGCATTGGCATTTACTCGTGATGAAGGGGGAGACGAAGCTATGTTTTCTTTCGCTCTGTGTCCATACGGTATCGCGTAAGAGTCACGCCAATCTCCGACTCCGACGGCGTATTTTTGCACGACGACATCCGAGACGAGCCGAGGCAACTTCGCTTGCCCCTTTCCACCCCGTTGGACCTCGCATGCTCTTCCGTCCGACCCATTCACGAAACGCAGGACGACGATGAGAAAAACAAAGCAGCAGCAATAACATCAACAACAACAACAACGAAAAAGACCACTGGACATCCCGGCAGAGTGGAAACTGCTGGCGGGAGTTCGGTGACGGGGAAGACGAAGGCCTTTATCAAGACATTAGCATCGATTTCTCCCTCGGCAAATCCCTGGCATGCACAGACAAAAGCAACAAGCGTCCTTCGCACAACGAGCCCTCCTACGACTTCCCAGACCCATACTATTACAACCACGGTTATATTGCACCATCTACCGCAAACCGACCACAGTGGCACCAAAAATACCCATGGCTGGACCCGGCCATGAACCTACTCGGTCTACATCGGCGCCGAGACCATTTCAGAGCATCTGAGAAATTTGGCCAAACACCACCCAAGCCATCAAATGAGCACTGTAAAAAATGCGGCATACATATACAGTAAAATTCCGTTAAAACGAATACAGTATCTTCATAATAACGTATTTTTCCGTTATATAACGATTATCTTCTTAGTCCCGGAAGAGTTTCTACATGGGGACAATGTGGGAAAAAAATCCTCACAAGAAATAAATCGTCCTCAAAAATCTCAATATAAAAATGCTCACCTTGATTATGTGGGCGTGGGTCATAGATATTTTTACTACTTGGCGCTGTATGAAAAACCCCAACTGATGGGACCTTATTCAAAAACCTTTAAAAATTTTAAATGTTCATGTTTTGTGCAGAAAATTTAGCCTTCTAGGAAGTATGAAGCTCGAATCACAATGCAATTAGCTTTATTTTTATAATTTATAAAATAGCTAAAATTTTTTTCAAGGAAAAGTATGTGTAGGAGGATACTGCTCATTTTCAGGGATGAACATACAGGAAATGAATGAATGCTCTTGTGTTTTCCGTTTGCTTCAGCTCATCTTCAGGACGATGCGTGTACAGTATTTTAAGAAAATATTTGAAAGGGAAGTCTCTAATAATATGATTTTATTTCATATTTTGAATTTTCTCTATCATTTCATCAAAATAAGTTAAATATTTGGACAATTCTCTATACTGTATATCTGTCGTGGAGGTACATACAAGAATAAATTATCTGCTTCCCACGTAAAGTTCAGTCCTACATGCTCAAAATAAACCATGAATCTCCTTACAACGAATTCTTGCTTGAGTCGAAATTTTTACCAGGCCCCTGATAGGAGTTCGTTGTAACGAGATTTCACTGATGATTAAAAGCGCTAAATTCCATCGGGGAATTTTCCTCTGGATGATGCACCGCTCAACAACAATGAACTTGTGACGCGTCTCGTCGTCGACACTGACCAACTGCTGTTGCTGCTCTGCGTGTGTCTTTTTGTGCGTGGAAACTTTCAGAAAATTGTTCTCCTGGGACGCGTTTGTTTCAGGGCGCGTTCAAATGTCAGGTCACCATCCATAAACAGTACATCCTTTCTGCTACTGAGTAGGAAAGACCAAAAGCGTACATTTCCCGAAAATAATTTCGAGCTTAATTCCGTCGGAGTCGCCGGCACCAGAGTCCCAACAAGAAATATGCAGGATACACATTATTGTATGCGGAAACTCGCTTCGTTCAATACGTCATCACGCCCCATTCGCATTTAAATGTAAACCCGAGGATCTGAGCACCGGCCAACTTTTTTGCACAAATGTATCCCAACAGAAGAAGAGTTTCTCTTTACTACCGCCACGGACGCGAACTTCGCGAACAAGCGCGAAGCCAGACGCATAATGAAGGACGTAAAAAAAAACCGTTAAAAGAAATAGATGAATAATTAACGGCCGCCGCACAGGAGTTGCGTCACGAACATTTTTTTTCGTCCGTCTACGTCATCGTGATGCGTGTCGATCCAGAGATTCGCATAAAAATGATCAGCAAACAAACCGTGAACCCCAAGTGCTTGTTCGCAACGCTGCCGCAAACGAGATTCGTGTGCCCTGAGGCGGAATCGTTATCGTCTAGAGGGTTGATGTTGACTTCTTCGCAAAAGGCTTCTGTTTGGCTGCTGCAGACGGATGCACGCGAGAAAATGCCGCGCGGAAAATGGCACGCAGGAGAAAATGCCCCCAATGAATCGTACCAACAACGGCGAGACAACATCTACGTTATCATACGAGGGTTCTAACAAAAGTTCTCGGAGTAGCAATGAAAATGGCTTATAGTTGACCTGAAACAAATTTTTTTCTTTAGGGAAAACATTTTTTTGGCAGATACAAAAATATCAGCCCTGTTTGACAACTTTTTTTGAATTTCTTTTGAGTGGAGAGTAAAACTCTACCAGGGTGAATTATGAAAAAAAAATCAAAAAAAGTTGTCAAACAGGGCTGATATTTTCTTATCTGCCAAAAATGTTTTCCCCAAAGAAAAATTTGTTTCAGGTCAACTGTAAGCCATTTTCATTGCTACTCCGAGAACTTTTGTTAGAACCCTCGTTTATGCTTCAAAAAGTCTACTTTTTTTTTTAGATAAAGAGAGAAAATGCAAAGTATTTGAGCGTGAGTTAGGGCTGGAATGGTCCGTAAACTTTCCACCGACAAACAAAGAAAAATTGCACTGTTTCTGAATTACTGTCAGCGAGTTGCAAACCGCACAACACTCGTGTATACGCAGTATAAATCTGGTGATCATTTTTGTTCGTCTTTCAAATCCAAAATTATTCAAATCTGAGGCATACAAGTCGCCGAATGCCTCTACTCGATTATGCACGAGTATCTCGAGCTCAGTCAGCACCACAATTTACAAGTAAATTTTTCGAGGAAAATTTGAATAAATTAATAGCAGCATTTGGCAATAATCGTGTTTGCATTCTTTATCCATGCATATATGTAGCTTCCCGTCGAGGAAATAATCAAGTATAGCCTGGCTGCATCAGTTCAATGCTTGTTCGTCCCTCTCTCTCTCTCTCTCTCTCTCTCTCCATCTTTCGAAAAGGTAGACAGGAACAATATCCTTTGGCTCGTCAATTTTTTATTTTTTTTCAGAGGCTGCAGCGTTTTTCCAGCCTTTTCTTCCCTCGTCATATCGCGCGAGTTGTGCTTCAAGGCGGCGCATTTTCCTCTCCGACCCTCTCGGAAGATGACAAATGGCGCCTGTTAATGTCGCTTTGTGTGTGGTGCTCTCAAAAAAAGTAAAATAGAGCACTGCACATTACAGGGGAATTGCGAGGAGTGACGGATGCGAAGAGTCGCCATCAGCACCGAGTTGCCAACCATCAAAAAAAAAAAAAAAAAAAAAAAAAAAAAAACCCCC
>CAJPEX010000178.1:0-73851 GCA_905338405.1 Notodromas monacha | reverse complement strand
CCCCCCCCCCCCCCCCCCCCCCCCCCCCCCCCCCCCCCCCGGGGGAAACACTTGGAAATCCGCCTGCTTTCCCCTTTCGCATTGACGCAACATCCTTCCGAAGCAGGGAAGACAGGAGAGAGAGAGAGAGAAAGGAAACTACCCGAGTACCGCATTTGCGGAACTCGGAGTCGACACGCGATCCGGAAGTTTCCTTGATGAGCGGGAAAATCTCGTCCGGCAGGAAGCAAACAAGCCGACTATGGCCGCATAGCACGCAGTCAGCAGGCCTCTTCAACAGCAAGCCAGTCAGTCAGTCAGCAGCCTGATACGTTGTGGCAACATGACTGCAGAGCTGCTCAACAACCCGCAATCACACGCTATTCAGTACATTACGGGAACAGCGCAATAATTCCTCACGGGAACTTGATGTTCCGACAACATGGTTGCGCAGTTCTCGTCACTTGCAGGATTCATCCCCGTATTTCCAGTACCACGATACACTATATCGTACAGACTTCTTGTGGTGTCGGAAGAAAATCCCCACAGAGTTTTAAAAAAATGTCGCGCGACTGACGAATGAAGAAGCAACGAACTTGTGCCGAGCACGACTTACACTAAATTAGAACCGCACGAGCGAATGCTGCCAAAAGCCAAGTAAAAAATATGAATAATAACTGAGGAGACGTGAAACGCAACCCATCGCAGTGCAGTTATTACACTGCATTAATTTTCACGAAGGATGCCAGTACCATGAATGACGCACGCACGTCATCATAGACCATACCCTCATTTTCGGCAGCGATTCGTAAAACTGCATAGGGCGGCAATGATTTTATGAATGCTTTGAGAAAAAAGACCAATACGAATGCTGTATATTGTCAAATCCCGCTATATTTCGCGCATAACGGTGACAAGTGCATCCGCAGACTGGAGTACCCACAGCACAGGGTACATACAACTCGGATGCACAATATTCGAACAAAAATTGACGCGAAGGAGAAAAGTGACGAATTTTCTGGGGGAATAGTATTGCGACCTGAAGCGATAAATTCAGTCGTTCGTGGAATCAGCTGCTGTTGGGCTTTTATTCTCAATTTTACATATATATATTTTTTTTCAATCCCAGCATTTTCACACTCAGTTCCATCAAGTCGAGTCACGATGAGGGAAACAACGGGGACAATTTCCGCGCCGACAGTGACGATCGACAAGTCCGGCAACAAGCAACAAACAAAAGGGCATAAAATGGGGGGGGGGGGAGGAAGCAATCGCTCGACATTTTATCAGGGATCGTTTCCGTCATTCAACGCACCCACCCCCCCCCCCCCCCCCCCCCCCCCCGAGTATTTCTCGCAGCATCAGTGCACTGTGCAGTAGTACAGTATTTTGTTCCTTCGGAGCATCCGCGATAGACGGGAACTCATCCAGAAACAGGGAACGAACGACGGCGATCATCCGTCACCAGGACCGCGAGCTGTGCTCCTTTTGCCCGGAATTAGCCCCGGGGCTCATTAATCAGTGTCTCCTTACAAGTGGATGGCGAAAGAGGGTGTAAACATGCCGGTCCGCTCGTCTGTCGTGTCTTCTATGCATGCACGGAACTGCAGTTCGACGCAGGTTGAAAATCTTTGCTCAACCCCCTCCTTTCTGTGCCTATACAAGTCAGCCTCGGTCGACGTGGTTTATTAAACAGCACGGTAATACTACATAACACTCATGGGGGTACCACTGCTGGTACGTGGGGGGGGGGGCATTTCCCAGAGCTACATTTCGTTCTTGAGAAATAAATATGAAGGATGCCGATGAATGTTGATCATGGCCGCGGTTGATAGCAAAGCCGTCGGAAAGCATTCGGACACATATGATGCACAGAAATTTTTTTTTTCATCGAAAAATCGGAAATTAGAAGGTTGAGGATGCTGAAGCAGCATTAAAATTGAGGACGAGGTCTTGAAGCTGTTCAATGCCAGGAAATTGGTACAGTCAACCCCGATAAGACGCCACCAGAGCAAATCTGGCGGTTTAAATGGGTTGGGGGGTTTTCAAATATTTCATTTTAAATGATTTGATCAAAAATATTTGATTTTCCTTCAAAAGTAATAGAAATACAAGTTTTCCAGAAACTTCAGTAATTTTCCAAAGAGTATTGCTGTGATTTACGCATTACTCCTTCAGAAAATTATTTTTTCTGCATCAATTTATTAAAATTTTAAAATTAGGTCTATACTGTACTGTATATTGTTCCAGGTTTTTGAAAAATGAAGATTGTCATTTTGTTTTCTTCTTACCAATACAAGATCCTGGACAGAAAATATAATTGTACCCCAATGTTGGTGTTGTAACAAAGACAACACTAATACAAAACATCACTTTTGTTTCATCACTAATACTGGCGGATGGCGGTTGGCGTATTATCAAGGTTTTCTATGGCATTTAGTATTGAGATTTGTTTCATTCAAAATGTTGGCGGTTGCCAAGGGTGGCGCTTTATCGGGGGGCGTCCTAACAGGGTTTGACTGTACCATTCACAACAAGATTGAATGCCCAGCGCTTCATATACAGTGTGTCCATTTTCCGAGTCATCTCCGCTTGCAATGAGGTTGAGCACAAGCAGATTTCATTTTAATTTAAAAAAAAAATGATTTCAGCACCCTTTATCTTCTCCTGTTCGATTAATTGCGTTTTCTGGTTTAATGCTTCTCAGACTTCGGAGGAATTACGGAAATTAAGAATGCATCGGATGTGACTTGTCGTCGAAAGTATTTGAGTCATTTCTTGCATTGTCTGTATTGTGCAATAGTTTAAATTCTCAATACAATATTATAAGAACTTCAATAAGTCCCTCAATCAGCATCGCCATTCATGATGCGAGATCATCCGGACGTTAGCCCGTCCGCAGCAGCAAAAGTAAACTCCCGAGATCCGGATCTCGGACTGTGGATTAACACCTCCTCCAACTTCACCCCAGCACTTTTGCACTTTGAAGTACGCAACCATCTGTTTTTACGCCTCTTCCACACATCATCATCAGACGGGGAAAAAAAAGCACGATCATCCAACAGCGTGGAAACAGCTGAACCCACGGGACATGTTTTTGTCTTCCCTTACAGCGCGTGTGCAAAAGATGATAAAAATATAAACAAATACGAATAATACAGTCTGCATAAGCAAAAGATATAGCCAATATGGTTTACAGCGCCAAAGAGCATCGCTTGTCATTGAATGTGAAGTGCCACAAAATGCCGCCCATTTTGTCCTTCTCCTCGGAATGAATCGTTTCGAGTACAGATCTCAGGGTGACTGACGCAACTAAACCTAGCGGAAACCGCAGAATCGTCTGAGCAAAAATGTTTTTTGGTGCATTTATTCGATTTGACATCGTATTACAAACATTTTCGCTCAAGTGCCATTTCGTACGAGGGGCCGAGGCCTTGTCCTTTTCGTTCGCAACTGCAGAAAGACAAATTTAAAATTTATCAACCTTTTCAGAGAATGAAAGGTTTTTACGTTATTTATTCTCGTCTTTTCATCGGCGAATTTCACACCGACCCACCTGGCGCGGCGGACACGATTAAAAGTCCAAAAATATTCCATCAAAATTGCTTACTCATCCCCGCCACTGCCACACTCACCTGACCATGCGAATTTTTTTTTTTTTCTTTCTTCGGTTGAAGAAGGGGGAAATCGTTGAAGGTGATGAAAGGGAAGAGAAAACTCGTTTCCTCGGTGCTGAACATGTCTTTTGAAAGTCATTCCAGTAGGAGTGTAGACGCGTGAAGAAAGATTCGTGGGATATATTGGTAGTTTTAAAGATGTTCATACTGTCCGATGATGTGTGTTACTGCTCACCGCATAAAGAGCCGGATTCCTCATTGAATTGCACCTCTCTTTATTCCGATGTCACCGACGGAAACGTCAAGATTTCCGCACTCATTTCCAGCACTTTCCTGTTTCAGACACGCGCTTGTCTTCCTCGTTTTTTTTTTTTTTTTTCTTTTAGACCCGGTTCCTTCCGCCAAGGACAGGAAACAGCAGAAGTCTTGCTCAACGTTTTGGGATTCAGTTACTGCATCACTGACTGGGTTGTCTCCTCCACCGCCGACATTCGGGCAAGGCTGGATGCTGAGGAAAACCCCGTGGGACCCCATCAGAGAGGGGGGAGGCCGAGTGACGCAGCGCGGAATCGTCGTCGTCGCTCTGCGCGCCGCTGCGCGAAATCGGGCCCGGGTACCAGCTCGGTTTTCCCACAGAACCCCGGCCTCGAGGTCGACGCTTCCAAGCACAGCAGTGCACCCATCGTCGCGAAACCCGCGGCTCGAAATTAAAGCCAGCTGAAAGACGAGACGGCGGCGTGAAGGTGGGTGTGCTCGGAAGAAAGATGAGTCGGTCCGGTGAAGAGGGGTTCGAGAGAAATGGGCCCCAGCAGAACCCTGAAGGAAGGGGGGGGGGGCAATGGCAACGGCGACGACTACGACGAGGAAAACTGGTGCTGTCGACGTCGGGGTGATGAAGTCGCGACGCAGGGAAGGAACCCGCTGTTCTGACAAACACCCCTGCAGAGTGGATGACGGGCCTGCTCAGGGTTCCCGGCATTCCTCGCGTTCCCAGTGTAGTCGGCACAACATATACTCCCCGCAAAATGTACTCCAGGAGTATACCCTGTCAAGGGTGTACAGGTGGTACCTCACAATTTGATGACTCAAATGTCAAACTCACTGCAAAAAGCATAGAATTCGACATTGTCTTGCAATTTGACTACAGTATTTCCCAATCCAACCCTTACTCAACAATGGATTATGGTCAAATTTTGGGGGCACCACCCATGTACTCTGGTGTGAACAATTCCATCCAGTAGGTCTATTCTGAATCTGTGGAGTGAAATTCTGTGGTGGGATTTTCCACAGTGAACACTCATGACGGGGTTCATTCAGCAGAATTCAGAGCCAAGTTAATTTTGCAGTGGAAAGCAGCAATTACTTTGGCGGAAAAAAATGTTTAATTATGTGGAACTCTATTTTCACAGGAGCTGGCCTTGCTTATTATGAGGAGTTAAAGCACCAAGGAAAAGTTTTTCATGATGAATGCAACTAGAAAAATATGGTACTTTCCTGTTATCTCAGTACCTCATTCCTGTTATCTCTCTACCTTCCCTCTGACCAATTTAACATGACCTAACCTAACTTCACCAAACTGCCTCCCAAAATCAGTTTCTGCTTTCTTTGGGTTTACTTTACCTAACCGACTCCCAAAATCAGTTTCAGCAGAATGCAGAAAAATAAAATTCACAGTTTCTGGTAGGTCTTCCTGATTATGAACTCGTCCTAAAGATTTGTGTGGATGGTAGTGAGGTCTAGGAATGAGGTACTGAGATAACAGGAAAGTCCCTAGAATATAACCTAGAACAATCTTTCACCATGCTTCAACTCCTGATGATGCACACATTTTGTCCCATTGTGGTCTGTACAAGGCCTCCCATGAAAATTTGATTGCCAAAGGAAACGCCGTTTTGAGAATCATAGCGGAATTAAGTCGCCTTTGAATTCCGTGGAATGAACCACCGCATACGTCGCTCATTGCGTAAAAGCCTCTGCAGAACTTGACTCCTCTCGGATGTGGACCGCTTCCCCGTCAGGGTTGAAGTTTCCTGCGCCTGGGGAGTAGGCCCCAGACCTCCTACACCGCGACTGGGTTCCCCAACTCCGATACCAATTACTTCGTCAATGTGCAGCTGCGAGACCGCACAGTTGAGCACGTCACAAACCAGCGAAGCTATACCAACTTGAACCAGTACTCGAACCAACAGCTGCCACAATGTCTAGCTCGCATGCAAACGGCATTTTCCAGATTCAGACACGGATTCGCTTTGGTCAAGTCAGGCTAATGAGTTAGTCCCCTGTCATTATATCCTCAAACGAGGACCTAAGAGGCGAAGAATAAACCAAAACTGTCCCCGGTCGGAATAGGAGCAAGTTTCCGCATGACTTTCGCCCGGGACTGGTTTTGTTGTGTAGCAAGGTTCCCTGTGTCTACCAATGGATGGTCGACAGTGCCATTCAACTTCTAATGCACGTACTGTACAGATAAAAAAAAACATTTTCCTGAAGTTGTTATGCGTTTTAATTGATTTTCATTTGCAGTTTAATTTTTTCTAGCGTTTGCGCACAGTTTTTGTCCGGATCTCGTTTTGATGCTGATCAAGATACCTCATGTCCAGAGCTGGATTCTCGCAATTTCTCCAAATTCGCTGCTAATTTACTTTTAAATGTTCTGGCAGTTCCGTGTTTAAATTTCTACTCACTCGGGATTCCTCTTTTTGAAATGCGCCCAAGTGGGCACGAACCGAGCAGCCAAATATTTCATGAGAAAAATGTTTCTTACTCGACATCGGGCCTCGTAAGCTGGCAATTGCGCTCAACCCCCTGATCTTGTTGTACACATAATCAAAAAACGTCGGTATTTCGAATTCCAGCGCAGCCAGCACGAGCACTGGGCAATGAGACCCTAAGAAGATTTTCTTTTCTGGCCCTATGGGAGTATACCCATCACTCGCAGGGAGGCGAGCGGCGGCAGAAATCCCCGATGAAAAATTGCTCAAGTTTGAGACAAAAGCAATTTCGCTTCCAACAGGGTACCCTTTAACATAACCCAATAGCCAAGAAAAGTACGACATACCCCGATAAAACATGGTTATCTGCATGTCCGCAACTGCAACGAAAAATACTTTAACTAAAATACTCGCTAAAGTAAATTCTGCATTTTATAAGGTGCATGATAATTTGATATCGAAGGTTGCCAGAGGGGTCATCAGTCGCATGCAATGAAAATGCATCAGAGTTGGAACAATCATTCTCCGCCACCAGGAATCCCTCCAACTGCTGATGGGAGAATAAAATGCGTCAGCGATAATCAAATTTCAATCGAAAAAAAAAAAAAAAATGAACCAAGAAATGAATCCGTCTCGCCGCGGAAATCCAAACACAGAACTCAATTAGCCGCTTCTCCGATCAATCATCGTATCCCGACAAGGAACTCGCATTCCTTGTCGAGCTGCGGCAGTGCTGCTGCTGCTGCTGAAAGCCTGTCAATCCACCAAGGTCTCCTCCAGGTCTGGAATGGCGATCAGAGAGGCCTTGAAAAGTTGATGAGTTCCTCGTTTGGCCTATTTGCGCTCTCGAGAGCGACTACGCAGCCCGGGACAGCTCGGAATGAAATTCACATGCAGCGCTCTTTCGAATCATCACGTGCGACTCCCGTCACTTTCCGGCAGTTCATTCCTTTCTTTATTCTGCCGAGTGTGTTAAAAATATATAAAAAATAAAAAATACACAGCGGGCGTAGAAATGGCAATCATCTGTGTTCCGGGCAAAGCGGGTTTGCAGCGTCGAACATGCTGGTCATCATGCGGTCTGGTTCTTGCAGGTATAAAGTCGTCTTGATCAGAAGCTTTTTCTTTAAAAGGAATATTTTTCCGTTTTCCATGAGCATATTTTGTACGGATTTGTATTTAAATTGTTTAGTTCGTGTTTTCGCGCCTGAAAGCGTGAGTAGCCTGAAAGAGTTCAGACTCGGTAATATTTATCCATTTTAACGAACCTGTTATGAAAGTTCGTCAGGCCCCGTATTTCGTGGATTCGTCATTAAAACGTGTTTAATAGTCGGTGAATTTTTCCCCCGATCAATTCGCACCACGGCACCAAAAGGCATAAATTCAATCCAGGAGCTTCATGCTTCAAAATTCCTTACGATGCATTCGCAATCCTTTTTTTTCGTTTTCTTCGAATCAGGTTTCGGGGGATTCCGTCCCAGGAATTCCGGGTCTGCTATTTTTCCGGACGAACCTTGGAATCGTTATTTCCGCTTTTTTTTTTTTTTTTTCGGCGTACGACGAGAGATACTTACGCCAGAAATAATCCCAGATGAATGCCCATCATTCTTTGAAACACTCACGAGAGGCAAAAGGAAAATGCAATTCCGCTGATCTCCAGGGCGGTAATTGCCTGTAGAGAAAAGCTCATCGCAGAAAAAGCCTTGTGTTGAAAAAAAAAAAAAAAAAAGAAAATCCCAGCCTTTGCTACAGCTCTTCTATTCCCATCTCATCGCGTTCTCATTAGCTCGCATGCCGGAGAGCTCGGTCCAAAGAAAGCAATTATTGAAGACTATTCATTCGGGGATTACCAGAAGTTCGGCCCTTTCAACACCCGCCCTTCTGGAACCCGACGCGGGGCATATTGAATGAGAAAGAAAGACGGCCCTGTATCCGAGCGAAATCGCTTCCTATTGCGAAACTTCCTCCTGCGCCCGTCGACCAGCGACCTCGTTCTCGTGCAAAATGAACGCATCCGGAAATTTCGGAACTTGCTAATGAATGACCTCGGGTTTCGAGTTTCGGGAATGAAGCCACTCGGTCCCTGCACCCGGCGTAAGGATCGAACTCTGTGTTGTTTTATCCACGAGTGTTGCGGAATCCAATGAATATACAGTACAGTGCAATGCAAGAAAGAGAGCTCGCGTGTGTCACAGCTGGTCAGACAGGCCAGTCGACACTTGTCCATCAGACGTCTCGCAGGACGGCAGATCTCGTCAGGGCACAAACAAGTGCAGTACAGTACTCTACTCGGATTCCTCGTGCAGGGGCGGCTTTCTTCCGCCGCTGGTCTACGTTTTAATTGGAGCCGAGTCGGATGCCTGAGATGCGTCGGATACGAGTCGAAACTCCACAACAGAACACCGAAGTACAGTAGCTTCCATAATACAGCATTATTACGATGATGATATCATCATTTTTTTCGTGTTTCCGACAGAACAAAACCGCGAGCACAAACTTGAAAACAGGCAACTGAAGAAGAGGCGATGCGCACGCGATTAAACGAGACTCGTTATTGCGCTCGGCGACCGTCTAGATTCAAAAGTCATCCATATCAGGGCTGAATTCATCCTCCATTGGTTGATAATTTCCTAGTAATGTCCTCTATTGCAACTTCTTTATTTATTTTTCATCTTACAAATTTCCCATCAATACGCCGTCCAAGATGCAGTTATTTGAGCCCACGTCCGTTCAAACGCCGACGCCTTGTTCGACGATTATTTTCAAAGGCGAGATCGGAATGATGGTCGAATGGCCTCAAGTTTTGAAACTATTACGGGGATGAATATTCAGGTGAGACAAAAATGTTGATGGTAAGCTTGGTTGTTGTGTATCATGCTGGGAAACGAGAGGACAGGGATAATTATTCCAATAGATTATAGAATCAACGTCACTTCGCTGGTCATTTCCGGGAAAATTCCCACGTGAGGATCGCAAACTATTCAAGGTTTTATTTTTAAAAGAAATATCTGAATTTTCTCGTCATATCATGAATAAAATTTAAAAAAAAGGTTACCGAGAACCTCGCACAGAATTAATTTTCTTACAACTGCGCGTTGCACCTTTCCATCTATCCGCAATTCGGCCGATTTTTAAATTTTTCATTTTTTCCATCGTCATGCGGAAGGTGGTATACGCAGCGGAATTCCATACTCAGGTACTTTCCCGTGCGTGCCGGGGAGTACTCAGGCTGTAATTTGCATCGAACCCGACTTCACTCCCCAACTCATCAAACGCGCACTCGATGCGTTCCGTTTCAAAATCTCCATAATGCCAGACCCTGCCTGCCGTGTCATTTCTTCCCATCCGAAAGGTGCACCAGGAATTCATGCAATACAATGCAGTACAGGCCGGGCAAGAGGGAAAAAGAATGAAATCATTTTTCGCCAGAGGAATAATGAGGGGGAAAATACATTCGAAATGCGGGACCGAAGAAGAAATCAGGTGGGCGCCGTGAATAAAACATGAGTCAACAGCGCAGAGGAATACTGCAATTCCGAGGAGGAAAACGGGATCCAATGAATGCACGGACATCGAATCAAAATAAACGGCGAGGGTTTCCCGCAGACAGGAAACACGCTTCTCGTCCCGGAAACTCGATCCTATTCCGACCTTATATACAGTATTGACCTTTGCTGATTGGGAGCCTTTGTTCAGTGCCACGGCTAATCTTCGGCATTCGTCAGGACGCGCATTCAAAGACTCGGATCGTGTATTTGCACGCCGAAAACACAGAAACGCCTTGCACAAGACCCCATTTTTTTTTCTCTTTCACTGTGCAATACAATACAATACAGTACAGTACAGTACTCCGCTCTAGTCATCCTGTATATGAGACACTTGAAAGTCGGGAATTGCCAGAGTTCCTGGCGTTCTCGGTTCCCTCGTCAAAATGCCGCCTTTCCGGCATCCACTGTAATATACTGTACTGTACTGTACTGTACTAGCAGTGGGTCACAGGTCAACGCTTTGATTGCGACTCGTGAACAATAAACAACGTTGATCGAGGATCCGTTCTAATGGGACGGACGTGTTTGCTCTTCGTGATTTTCCCGTTTCCACGCCAATGTCGACTTAAATTTCCTCCTAGGTTTTACACGCAAAATAAAAGCAAAGATACTGGAGGTGGGTTTCATCATTAATTCCCCCTACAATTTGCCAGAAAAATGTCACTTTATGAGGGAAATGCCGCGCTCATTCAAATACTGTACAGTAGTATTCTGTATATACACGTCCGCATGTCGCATCACGTTTTTATAAAGACTTCAATGAGAACTTCAATTTAACTATTTCTCCAGTTCATCATAGATTAGGAATAAGTCCCCCAAAATTTAGTATGAACTCAAAAGATGCAGAAAATAATTGTGCAGAAAAATACCCCACAGAATCTGGTCTTCTGGCATCAAAAGGATCTCAAGAAGCAAAAAAAAATGGTGCTACACTGTGCACACAAGATGGAGAAAACAAAGTACAAAATTCACCTGTTTTTTATGATGGATTTGAGTAGATTTATAATGGAATTTATTTTTGATTTTTTTAATACTGTATAACACAGGCTCAATTTGTTCAAGAGATGTCCAAATTTTGGAAACACGTAGTTTTTTCTGGAAATGATGTAAAACTGTCTATTTCTTGAGACATTGTTCGGATGTCGGGGAAGGTTTGAGGTCAGAATGTCCGTATTTCGGGGCCTCAATGCATCTCATTGAAGCACGAAAATTATCCACATTATAAGGATAAGTTTCATTTCCTCAAGTATGACGATAGCAAATAGAACGGAGAAATCAGGAAAATTTGATATATGATCTGAAAACGTTTCTCGCAAAGTTCCCTCACATGATCAAATTTCTTTTTGTAATGTCTTCAGAGCAAGTTCTCTCTGAAGGAGTCGGAGCTCTGCAAAGGTTTCACCGCAACCACTCCATTTTTTCCTTTTTCTCAGAGGATAATTCTGTTGTGAAGTATTCGTCGTTTTTCCGCATGAACAGTTTTGTACTAGTACAGTACAGTACTTTAATCGCCGCACTTCAAAAATCCGAAATTCCTCCTAAAATCAGTGGGCTAAAACTGTCCAGCAAGATCTGAACGAACACTCGTTTAATATCTCCTCGGAGTATCTTAATTCGTGCAAACAAATTGGAGATACGATCACATTTTAGCAGATGGTTCATCAAATTACGGCCTGGAGTATCAGCGTCTGTTCCCACGATTCAGTGGAAGATACTCTTGATGATGGAAAACTGTCAAGGACATTTCCCAGTCGAGAGGGGAAAAAATTAATGCAACCATGAAAAACTAATTATGGGCCGTGAGTTTATTCTGTCGAGATTTCACGAATTATTTAACCAAGAATGTTTTTCGGAACTTTCCGAACTTTTGATAGATTCGGAAGGGATTTTTCAGCTGCGGTCTCGGCCGAGGAAATTTGCCGTCAGCCGGACAAATGGCGCAGCTGGGCTTTGGCACATACAGAGCAGTGAAGGCGACAGGGATCTTGTGCAGCGATTCCGCAATAAACGCTGTGTGGGGAATCAAGAGTCGAATTTGGGTTGTACGCCAACGAGGCCATGGCAACACTGGAGCCAGCAGGCCCCGGAACCAAACGACTGCACACGCACGAGGGGATTTCTCAAAAGTAGATCCTCTTCAGGAGGCAAGCAGAAACTGGAGGACGATTTGGAGTCACCCACGACATACTTCAAGTCCGTATTATTAGCACATGGAAAACAGAATCCCTTCGTTCCTCTAACCCTTTATTCCTGAATGTTAACTCATCATTGAAGAGAGAGAGAGAGCCGCGAATATAATGTCTCATGGGAAAACTTACCGAGGAATCCCACGTTCCGGCAAGGATCTACCGAGTTTAATTGAAACTCCTGTATTCTCTGAAACTCCCCCTCAGCTTATCTATAGTTTACTGTCCTTTTTGGTAATTCCAGTCTGGCGTACCTACTGCAAATTCACTTTGTATATGAGCTTTCCAGACCACCCAGGTGTGAGAAACTAACGCATATGCCGCTCCCCAACCACCTTCCAGAAAACGTGTGTGTGTGTGTTTGTTTCTTTGATTTTCTTCGTCTTTTGCTGACTGGATCCCAAAAGGTTTCGCGCACGGCAAATATGACCCGACAGTTGCATGAGGCAAATCCCATTACCCTCATGCAACTCACGAAACTTTCGAAAACGCCCCTCGCACGTAAACGCAGGGCAATTCCCTGCTGGAAAAAAAAAGGAAATTTGTTGCGGGTCGAATCGCACAGCCTCGACAATCAGTTTTTCTCTATCCCCCTTGTCCGGGTTCTCCTTGCAACTCATTCACGGCCGCGAACTCCCGTTTTTTTGCCAGGGAAAATCCTCGGCATTACTGCGGCAGGGAAATTATGTGTATATGCGTTTGTGTGTGTGTGTGTGTGTGTAGGGTGGCAGTGGTCAGCGGTCCGAGTTTTCCCACGCATTCGCTTCCTCCCTTTTCGCTGGTCATTAACTTGCTCAGCAATTTGCCACACACACACACACAGACTCATGTACACATCCCGGCGGCGTTTGAATATTATTATAATACCGCACGTTTGCATGTTTCCTCTCGCGAGCTGATTTCAGTCGGCCGGTGGAAGCAGCACAATCTCCTCTTGCCTCCTGGTAAAATACGCGCATCTGCTCGGTTTACTTTCCTCGTCGGACCGGCGCAAGGCAGAAAAATCTGCATTTTCGATTACGCTGATCTCTCCGAGCCTGACAAGAAAACCTTGAAACGTCCCTCAACGATCCAAGCTTCGGTATATTCATGAAATGATCAGCTTGATCAGCCTCCTTCGCGGATTTAAAAGAAAAAAAAGGAAAACGGCAGATAAAAATATATACGAATACTGCGCAGTGCAGTACACAGTGGAAGAAATCCATTACAACGAATCTCGTCCGAATACAGTGGGACTTCAAGATGCGGACGTAACTGGTGCATGTTCCTCGTCCGCATGTCGGAACTCATTTTCCCGTGGACTTCAATGTAAACATTTTTAATTGGTTCTCCGTTTCTTGAATATTCAAGTAAAATTCCTCCAAAGAATAAAATAATCTTTCTAAAAATGACATACAGTATTTCATTCATAACATATTTCTTGGATACAATAAAATAATATAACTCCTAGGTCGCATTTTGGGGTCTCATGTTTCATTATGAAGACATTTGTCTTGGTCCCAGCAGTTTCTCCATTGTTCAATTTTATGAAATCTCATCTTAACAAACAAATTTTAGGTTGTGATCTCAATCTAACAAAAGTGCGGCCTGATTCCGTGCATATAGGCCATTGGGATTATTTGATAAATGGCAGAAAATTTGAACTGGCACAGAGTTCCAGCATCACCAAGGAAGCAAAAATGTCTGCAGAGAAAGTTCAGCGTTCAAAATTAAACATGACATATTTCTTGGACATTGCTTAGCCCCATTTCAGGATGTATGCTTTTTTTTTGTAAATAAGTAATGGGCTGGTAATAATTATCCAATGGGTATTTCCCGAAAGGGTATATGTTACTCATTTCCCCCAAAAAATCTAGTGTAATATGTAAAGAATAAAAAGAAGAAAAAAGAACCATGAATCTCGACACAGCACATTTTTCTTTATACCACGAATTTTCCTTTAGTCCCTGGGAGTTTCTATCAAATAGGTTTTACTGTGTACAGCATAAAGAACAGGGAAATGGGCATGGAAACCACGCAATAAAGGGGTGGATGGGCGGGAGCAGATTTCAAGGTGGATTCTGGACATGCGATGGCATTATTCCCAATGACCGCATCCGCAGCATCGCATGGGACATCAACACGCCCATGCTGCGGGGGCACTGCGACACGTGGCCTGGATGGAAACGGGCCATCAAGGTCGACTTTGCCTTTCCCTGCTGGCTGCACGGCATTCGACCCTGTCAACACCAAGTACTCTAATGTACTTCGTTCCGACACCCATCTCCGCCGTGAAAAAAAAAAAAATTAAAAATAAATCTTGCAGTAAAAAATCTATAGGGTGAAGGAAGCAAGTCACAATTGAGCGGGTCCCAGAACAGCGCGCGCGCGGAAAATCATCAGCCAAAAACTTGCTTTTGGATACAATACGGTCCTGTCTGTTGCGCAGCAGCCCCTTCTGCAAAACAGGGCTGTATAGAATCTGCACTTCCCGTTAGGCCAGCTTGAATAACTAAATTTTAGTTTAAAAAAAAAACACCACACTGCGAATCAGATGACCTGTTATTCCATTTTTCAAGCATCACATTCGGCCGCTGTTCTGAGCTTGCATTGTCTTTCTCATCCGCGTTTTTTCTAGGTGTTTGTTTGCATTGTATTGGCCCTATTCTATACTTATCCAGTTCAACCCGGGTTATTTTTCTCTTTGCAAAGGGGATTTGCTGATGCGTCGACTCGCGATGCCCGAGTTAACCCGCAGTAATAACGAAGAGAGGAAATAATCGCGTTGATACCCGAGGTGTGGATGCGACAGTGTTTCAGTGATGGGGATGAGGGCAGAGCGCGTCGACTCGGAGACAGTGCTTCCCGATCCCGGAGCCCATGGTTCCAATTACGAGTTTCGCCACCCAAAAACAGAGGGACACAGAGGGGGGGAAAAAAAGAGGACCGGCACAGCAAAAAGCAGGAACAGATGCCGGTGTCAGTCCGGGCTCTTAATGACACGGTTGACGAGGACCGCAAGCAAGGATCTCGTCAACCGAGGTGACCGGGATGCCCAGTCGACAACGGCGTGTCCCGTTTGTTTCATCACACCCCGGCCTCGCGACCGACGAGAGATCCCATCACTCGACGGCCCGGCATCCATCAAATAACCCCGAGACACTAAAGGGGCTACTATTAGCAGCAACTGCTGCCACACAGTCACTGCAACCTCGTGTGTCCCACTCCTGTCTGACGGAAGAAGGGTCATATACAGTCAAACCCCAATAATAAGACGCCATCATCTGTCCAGAGCAAATTTTGGCGGTTTAAAGAGGTTGGCGGTTTATCAAATATTTAATTTTAATTATTTGATTAAAAATACTCAATTTTCCTCCAAAAGTCATAGAGATACAGGTTATGTAAGAAACTTCAGTATAATTTTCCAAAAAGTATTGCCGTGATTAATGGATTACTCTTTCCGAAAATAAATATTGCTGCATCAATTTATTCAAATTTTAAGATTAGGTCAATATAATTTTCAACAAAATGATCATTATTATTATTTTCCTTACAAATACAAGATCCTTGGCAGAAATTATAATTCTACCCCGATGTTGGCATTGTAACAAAGACAAAACTAATTGGAAACAGCTATGATCATTATTATTATTTTCCTTACAAATACAAGATCCTTGGCAGAAATTATAATTCTACCCCGATGTTGGCATTGTAACAAAGACAACACTAATTGGAAACAGCACTTTTGTTTCATCACTAATGCTGGCGGACGGCGGTTGGCGTCTTATCGAGGTTTTCTATAGAATTTAACATAGAGGAGATTTGTTTCATTTGAAATGTTGGCGGTTGCTGAGGGTGGTGCTTCATTGGGGGGCGTCTTAACGGGGTTTGACTGTAGTTGAATCTGGAGAACTCCGAACTCCCCATGTGGAAGCATTTTTTTTTTTCGAGTCCCTGCTGCTGTCTGATGAGTCCCTTAGAAACAATGCATTCAAAACCTCACAAACTCGAAAGGCTTCCCCTTAAACCTCCACAACTCAAATTCTCTATAGCATACTATTACAGTTAAAAGTTGCCAAGTTGAATTTCAAGAGACCAGCAAAAGAAAAAAAAATCGCCTTGAAGAAAACAAATATTTTCGTGGTGGGGGAAAATAGCAGAATCATTAGAAGTTGTATCCTGGACCTTGAATTACTTCTTAAAAGACTTGACAGGATGCTGAACTCGGAGGCAAGGGTTGATTAACCTAATTAATCTTTCATTTCCTTTCAAAACAAATCAAGATACGTTTAATAGATTTTCTCTTTTCCTGTGTCAAGAAAATAATAGCCAAAAAGGCCTCAGAACGTTTTAATTAGGGCGGTTTAAGAGGAAAAGCATTTGACACGTGTTAAACGTATTGTTTCAAAGGCCATTCAAACGGGGATTTTGAAAGAAAAGAAAAAAAGTTCGACTTGGGGAGGTCCGAGTTATCCAGGTTCAACTGCACATTATTTACCCAGAAAAAGAAAATATGTAATGCGATTCATTTTGAAAGGAAGTAAAAGACAATTTGGGCAAATGAACCCTTGTCAAGTTCATCATCCTGCCAACTCCGTTGGAAAGCAATTCAAGGCCCAGAATCTCTCAAATTATAATTTCCTGTAATTCTTCTTTCATTCCGTCCAACAAAAATGCTCGTTTCCCCAACTCGAATTTCTTGCTGGTCCCTTGAAGTTCGACTTATAGAGAGGTTAGACCCTATATCCTGTCATATATGACGTATCGCTCTCGCAGTCTTTGACCCTCGCCTCATCTCAGTTAATTTCCTCTCCTCTCCTCAACGACCCACATTTTACCATGAACACCAGTCTTACCACACGCACTCTCAGTGCATTAAAGTTGCATTCAGTACGCGGAAATCGATTAATGGCGAACACAAACTCGTACCAGGTCTTTCTCCGTCCTCTCTCTTTTTTCCTTTTCGATCATCGCTCGCACCTCCTTTGTGTCCAGAAAAACCAAAGCCCCCCCCGATACCAGAAAAAAAAGGGTTTGACCGAACCCGTCACAAAGGAGAGCGCCCGCTCCTTTTAAAAAGAAAGTCCTAACTGACAGGTTCTGGCGTCCCCACATTCCCTCTCTTGCGGGAACATTCCATTTCTATCATTCAGCCTCGCATTAAAGCACGTCAACCTACGAACGTCTTTGTACAGGGAAAACGAACTTGCAAGATTTTGTTTTTTGTTATAACCACGATCGCGCGCGTAAAGAGGAATTTGAAATAACTTTGTTTACAGACGAGAAGTTTAAAAAAAAAATTGGGACCCATTGAGCGGGTTCAAATGGAACTGCCTCTTCCAATTTCAATATTTATTCAAGTGTCACGTTTATAGTACAGTACCATGTTTACAAGGGTATCGGCTTCAGTTGTTGTTTTCAAAAGAGCGCGCCTGACAACACGGGTGAGTTGATTATACCCTCAGTACAGACCAGTATTATTCTACTCCTGGTCCCCACGGGCCGGTACTCAAGTCCGCAGGGAACATTCTCCTCTCAAAGGGGATTAGAAAGACACGAGAAGTACTGAAATCGAATGGAAAAATCATGCCATCATTGCGGACAACTTTAGGATGGAATTTGAGAGGAAGACGAAATAACGTTTGGGGGAATAGAAAGCCCTGATTTCCGACACTGCACCTTGTATTTTTTTTTATTTATTCAATTGAAGTCTCTTTCAAATAACAAGGTTTGCACAAGACCGACAGTCTTTGAAGTAGTCGATATTGCTCCAAGAAAGTCGGGTATTTGGGTCAGCAAGGCTTTTTAGCTTCAGCTACAGACTTGGAAATCTCTCTTTTCGCCGCATTGAATTGGATTACAATGTGTGTTTTTTTTTTTCATTCCTTGAAGCAGGCATGAACAGGTCCACAGATTACTGACTGAATACTCCCCCAGCCACCCAGAGTACTGTAAAGTGGTTCCTCATTGAACAAGTGTCCGATACAGTACAACAAACATTTCATACAATAGGAAGGGGGTTGACGGCAGACCCCCTGTTGAAGGATTTTTACTGACAATTTCATTATTCTTGATTTATTCTGAGCATTCGTCCAACCCCCACATAATTGCTCAGAAAATCCGTACAAGGAACAACCTCGTACAACACAAACTCATTCGATGGAAAAAAAAATTAGGTTCCCTCCACCGAGCAAAAAAAAAAAAAAAAATCTACTCACATCCTTTGCATGGGTCAGAGAAAAGGTCTCTGGAGATGCGGTGCGGGAAGTCGGAAGTGAGGAGCTGTTGAACACTGAAACGCGGCTTGTAGCGGTGCAATGCCATGGTGCCACTGCTGGTGCCATTGGCCCGGCAGGAACCCCGGGCAGTCAACACAGTCAGTACCACAATGACCAGCGGCAGGAACCGTTGGTGCTGTGGCTCCACCATCATCAACACTGAGTTTGAGTAGCCAAAACACTGCCGCACTCTTTAAAATTCGTCACCATGCTGCGCGGAAAGGATGCTACCAGACACATCGTCATGGCAGCCCTGGAAACAATTTATGTCAGTTGAATGTGCCAGCGCAGTCATCCTCAAGTCAGGATTCATGCTGCCATAAGCCACACACAAAATTCAAAAAGGCCCACGAACTCTAGTAGTACAAAAACTCAGCAGATAACTAGAAAACTGATCCTTGATGGTTACGAGAGAAAAACAATTTGCTACATCTACTTTGACCATTATTTAGAATGCCAAACAGTATAGTCCTTAATTCTACTTTTTTTTTCGGGCGAGGAATAGTAGGTCAGAACGAGGCTATCCTTCCATTTGCAGCCATCCTGTGTAATGAAAAATTTTCTTCAAGATTCACCTCTGTCTGACGACGTGACGATTGATGCATAAAATTTACCCTTTTTGCACATCGAGGAAAAGAAAGCCGAGAATGCGCGGCAAATTCTACTTATTCGTCACCAATGTGCACATTCACCCATAATTCTGGATGCGGGGCAGATTTTGAAAATCAATCTTGAACACGAACTATCGACACTCATTTGAGCCTCACAAAAAATCGACCTGGAGTTTTCAGTGCTGGTTCACGAAGTGAGTGACCAGATAAGATTTCTGGTACACAAAGAAAAACAAGGATGAAAATGGTCTCCAGACATGCAAGCAAGGGCTGCAACTTGGCAGGCTACTGACAAGCACTCTGTAGGCCTGCTCTGCAGGAGACTGACATCCTCTCTGGGCTGTTCTCCTGCAGCACAGCGTCCATCAGAGTTTAAAGTTCGCCAAGAGCATCCATGCTTGCAGGCTGGAAGCATGACCTCGTTCGACCAGAGGAGCTCGATTTCATCCCGCATGGCTTATCAGGAAAGAAAAGATAGTTTTACCTCTATGTCTCTGCTCATTTGCGTTGTTCATCATCGTGCGTCATGCACATAGTACGTACACTCTAAGCAAGACTATTACAGTAGAATCAAATTTTTCAAAAAAATAAATTGTTGAAAGCAGCACAGAAAAAGGTCTTGCCCCTTGCATTTATTTGTTTCTGATGCTGCAAGATTTTCACAGGAATTTATACTCAATTTTAAACTTACAGTCGGTCGAGTTCCACGCTCAACTCAACTCCACGAAGTTTTCTTCAGTCATATTTTTCATGCAATACACAGTCCGCACGTGCAATCAGCATTACGAGTATCTCAATTCTGTTACAGTTTATCGTTTCCAAAATACAGTGCGACCCCCACATGCGGACACCGCGACCTGCAGACAATGCAACATAGGGACACTTATTTTCTAATAAAAAAATGCATAGAAAAGGCCCAACATGAGGACACTGACTCAACATAGGGACATTTTGTGATAAAAATGCAGAAACATTTCAGGCCAAATTNATGAGGACACTGACTCAACATAGGGACATTTTGTGATAAAAATGCAGAAACATTTCAGGCCAAATTACAAGAAACAGATATTTCCAACCCTAAAATTGATCTAAGGAAAGTTATTGGGCATTTCTCTCACCAATTTACCATCCATTCAGCTAATTTAAAAAAATTACCTCCCAGAGAGGGACTTCCTTCTCTCTTTTTCAATTGAATGTTTTTTTTTTACAGAGAATTCAAACTTGTCTGTGTACTCTACAGAGGTATCAGAATTAAATTCCCCAAATGTCCAAATTATGTGTTGAAATACATTGATTGGAATCAGTTTAAATTAAGAGAAAATTTTTATGTTCATGGAATTATGGTAAGTATTTTGTAAATAAAACACCAATTAAAATCTGTATAATGTAAGTCTAAAGGAAAATGAGACTCGACTTAGGGACACTCTTGACGCACCAATTACGTCCGCATCTTGGGGTCTCACTTAATTCCAAGCTGAGAGAATCTGAAAGATGCCCGGGTACCACTGATGGGGGCAAAAAACCTCAGCGCGAGGAATGCACAAGACAGGATTTTGGCGAAACGTATCTTGAAATATACCAGCAGTTGAAAAGTCTCTCGTCCGCCGCAATGTCAAAGCCGGCTGCGTGACCTCACCTACTCTTGCCCATCACACGGGGAAAAAAAACAGGAATCCTGTTTACTCTGACAATGTTTAAACATTCAGTACTGCGCGGGCTCCAAGGCCCTGGTAAGTGTGCCTGTTGCGACTGCATGACAGTTGTGTGCCCGACACAAAAAGCAATTTGTTTCTCGTCTTCTAAGGATGGACTGGTTTAATATAGAAGAAAAAAAACAAGTTCAAGATGCTGCAATACGCTGTACACGGACAAGAAGATCAAGCTCTCTCCAGGTGACAAATACCGTAGTGTTACAAAAACAGTAGCCACATTGGAAATGCAGTGCAGCATCGTGCTCACAACCCCAGTATCCAAGCCAATGAATCAATGCCATTCAAAACTCTTGAAGATTGAAAACTTGCATCACAGTCTCATAGAGGCCTCTTCTTCAAGGCTCCCAAGTGGCTCAACAAAAAAACAAAAAGAGAACCAGAGATGATGGTTTTTTTTTAAATAGGGTGGGTACACTACAACTTCACTATATGGGACTCCTAAAGAGTGAGAGACTTTGTAAACAAGGGAAAATATCCGGGATTCTTCAACCAACAGTCAAGATTCGAAAATGCCCTCCGTGGTATATGGAAACAGGTCCAGATTATCGCTTTTTTGAACAGTTGTCTGGATTTCAATTCCCGCTTAAAAACTGGAAGCGTTGGAGAACTTGCAATTAATTTTTAAAATGGACCATCAATATATTGATAAAACAGGTTTGGCAATGAGGATTAAACTGCTTTGTACCTTGATTCAAAGGCGTTGCGGTTGTTTCACATGTAACCACACTCTCCAAGTTTCCTGCGTTTCGATATAAGGACTCTCTATCTCATATTTTGATTCATTTCCATTTAATTGCATGCCTTGTATCTCTTCTCAGCAGCTGTTGAGCTCCTTAAAAAGACATGTGGAGCAAGTGCTGAGCAAGGTAATAATATGTAGAGAAAGAGTTTATTTTGTCGTTCCAGGGCTTTCTATGCTCCGTTTCTGAGGCAAAGTTCCTCTCTAAACGCATTTCTAGAATCAATACACATTACCCCAGCTCACGACTCTTTTTTTTTTACAACAAATAATAAGCTCAAGAGTAGAAAGTAAGTTAATGGCGGGCAAATTTGCTTTAAAAAACGTCTGGTTGTTTCAAAAACTCTTCTCTTAATGGCTGTGCACCCTCTTGATGATCATTTAAATAAATCATAGAGAATTTACATATTTTTTATATATTCTTCGAGTGTTTTCAGAATCCATGGAAATGAATCTTTCGAGGAAATTACAGCAGAAATAGCGTCTCCTGCAAAAAGGGCCTCAATTTTCACACATTACTTGGTGGTCTATACATTTTCTCTCTCTCTTACCAAAAATTGCTGTTCAAAATCCCCGGAGCCAACAATTGTAATGAACACGTATACAAAAATGAATTTATTCGGAGTAAAACAGAAGCAAGAGGGGAAAAGGTCATTCCAAGCCGCCGACAGATGCACTGACACTGCATGTAAGGCAGACAAGAAAGCCCACTTAGTATAGAAGCAAGTTCACTTGAGTGAAGGGCGTCGATTCACGAGGCCCATGCGTGCACTGATCGCGCCGCTGCGACAATGCTGACTGAGGAACCCTCTGCCCGCGCGCGCCAACAACATTTCCCTTCCCCCCCATGGGCCGCAGAGGGACCGAATGCGGGATGAAGGGCAAACCTGGCTGGAGACTTGGACGGACCCTTTTCTGGGTCTCCCCCAACTTGCAGGTCTCTTTTTCAACGACAACAACAACAAAAAAAGTAGCCCCAAACACCTGATTTCCAAAGGAGTATCTTGTTTCTTCAGAGTGCCAGTTTGACAATCCCTGTCTACATCTCTTGTCCATCCAGTTGGTACCTGGTAACTTGACCTCCCCCCGCTCCATGGGCAAATTTGCAGGGAGGATGACTTGCAATTTTACCCTTGCCCCCCCGCAATTTGACCTGATTTTGCCACTTTTTTGCATTTTTTTTACTTATATTCAAATTTCATGGGGTGTTGTGCAATTTGACCCTGGTTTGGCGATGGATTAGGGTCAAATTACAAGGTATCACTTGTATAGACGGTGCTTGGTGGAAGGGAGTTTGAGGATTCAGCCCAGGGAAACACACCAAGAAAACATAATTTCTTCAAGTACAGTAACTTCATCAAGGAAGCTTTAAAAAAATAATAAAAACTTGCAGATCTCCGTATTTATCAGCAAGTGAGAAGAATGATTTTCATCATGCAGGCCTCCTGTGGCAATAAACCAGCATAGAAACATCAATCAATCACTTGTAAATCTGTAGCATATACAGTGGCCCCCTGCCTAACAGACCTCCTGTGTAAGGGATTTTTGCCAAACAGACCAGCTCTGCAAGCAGTTTTTCCTCCTGCCCAACAGACAAAATCCACCAAACAGACTTTTTTTGGTTTAAAATTAGTGTTGAAAATTGAAATTTTCAATTTTTATGTAATTGAATTCATGTAAAGGACTTTTAGTCTAACAGACTTGTCCCTTGCACGAATCAAGTCCATTAGACAGGGGTTGACTGTATACAACAGGGAGACAATTCCGACACGCAGGTAATTTGATGTTCAGGGATCAATTCTGTAAAATCCTGCGATGACTTGTCCATAATCATTAAATCAAATCATGGAACTGAGCCAGAGACAAATTTCAGAAATATCCTAGCTTCAAGAGAGTTGACGAAAAGTGATCAAAATTATGTTACGGTATACACTACTACAGTATTTGTTTCGCTTACGGTTTTCAATTACTTCAGCTTCAATCGCGTGTTACACGCCAAATGTACTGTTCCTCCGGGCTGGTAATTGACGTTAGGACAGGAGCACCAACAGATTCAGTCCTGTACTCTATTTGTCAGGAGATGGAGGAACCCCCGCGCAAGTCGCAGAAATTCAAACATTCATGATGATGAATGATGGACCGCCTTTCAGGATCATCCACCAGAATGCAGCAGCAGCCCAGAGCCCTGCTTTCAGTCTGACATGCTTTACAAAGCAAGATGAGGAATCTAAAACGAGGCAAGGGAAATGTAGGTGACATTGTCCTTGGCTGGAAGCCTGTCAGCCAAGCTCCGAAACGGGTGGATTCACTTTCAGCAGCATGGCGGTTTCAGTGATGGAATGCTTGCAGGATTTAATGACAATCATCCTCCTCCTTTCGTACTTTTTCAAATTTTGATTCATTATTTTTTTGGCTGCATTTTGTCTTTAAATAATTCAAAGGAGGCCGCTGTTGGAGAAGAAATGCCGACAGGATCATTATTATTGCTGTAGCTCTTTTTGTGCGTTGGACGCGGGGCGTTTCTTGCCCATTCAGCATTTTTCTTGCGAGCACGGCTCTCAAACTGTCTTGGAGGAAGACAAATTGAAGCCAGAGCAATTTTTCTTGATTGCTGCGAATGCGATGTGAATACAGCCTGCAGTGGAATCAGCTACATGAATCGCCCATGCGAAATTTGCATTTTCGCAGCACTTTGACAGAAACGAAAAAGGAACTTTGGATTTCTTCAGACATTCCAATGATACACAAACATAGAAATTACTTATGGATGGATATTCATAGTGCGTAAGCATACAAGCAAAACTTATCTAAATAAGACTATAATTTGAAAAATCGCCGGATACAAATCTTCATTGGAATATTTTTTGGAAACAGAAATCAACAATTTGTCGCCCGTTATAATTTGGAACCGCCTGCTCAATCCGTGCCTTCAATAAGTCTTCTTTTCAATCGTTAAAAATCGATCAACAACCGATCCCTGCATTTACGAGAAGCCATCAGTTTTCAAAAACTCGAACTCGATTGAAGATATAAAAAACCAATCATGTTTTTCCCGAATATCAAACATTTACGGCACAGTACTTTCCTATGACGAAACATAAACCGATGCCATATTTTCTTGGTGTAAAAAATGTTTTTAAAAGCTAGAGAGTTCGTAACACGTTTTTCAGAAAACTCTGTATTTGTTTGAATTCGCTTAACATGATTGTCCTCGTACTCAATACTTCACCAATACAGTCCATGACGTACTGTAACAGTATGCGTCATGAATTTAAAAGTGCCTCACAGTAAACCTCTGCTCGTCTGAGACTATAATATAGACAATGTGGAATCCAACAACGAATATTGCGAATAATAATTTCAACAGAAGAGATGATTTTTTTTAAGAAAAAGAAAAGCTTTAATTTCACAAAAATAAATAACGCAGAAAGCATCCTGTGTTCCTTTCTGGAAAACAGTTTAGCATTTCGAAAAGAAATTATCACCTTTGCGAGAAAAGGTTAATGTTGTGGAAGCAATTGCAAAACAGTAATGGGGATTTGGTTGAAGATCTTTGATAAATTGTAACGATGCATGAAATATTTGCATTCGGCGTCTTTTGAATATTAATTTACTCTGAAATCACGGCCAGAGACTTGACGAGATTACGTACTTGGTGTGCCGCACACGGTATAGGTGGCGACATCTTCTAATGACATTTTAAAACAAAAACAGAAAGGTTAACATCTTTTACTAGTGCTGACGTTCACGAAAAACTGGAAATGCAGCACTTCCAATAAAAAAAATTATACTGCGAAACGCTCATTTGCCTCAGGTTATTTTCATTGTAAAAATAAATAAAATAAAAAGAATGAAATGTGGAGAAATACAAAAGGAAGGCAGAGCAACGACTTTCTGTGCCTCAACCAAAATCATAATGGGAGGTTTGGCATATAAAGTAGTCCGTTTGTATACCTTGTACAAAGATGCAGTACAGTACTTAGTTTTACAGACTGCATCAGATCTAATGCATTCGATTTCTTTGAAATAGACTCTGAATTGTGTATTCCCTTTCCTGGCTTATATTGACTAAAAAAAGAACTGGTCAGTTCCTGATATTTTCAACCGTGGCTACACTTGAAATCACGCAATAGGCTCCCGTCTAGTCTTCTTTGGTGAAGAAAAAGGCCGAACAATTAAAAGAGTCCGCAATGTTATAAAAAGTCAATGGCGATTAAAAATTCAGCCATCAGCAAGAAGAGTGAAAGTGTAGAAAAAAAAACTCAATAAATGTTATTAGAAAATATCAGCTTTTTAACAGTTCTTCTCTACTCTTCTCACGAACGATTTGATGCCAGAACATTTCAATTATTGATATTGGTAGCAGCATTCTTTTCCTCTACTGGTGCATCAGGAAAAGTTAAAAAATTGAATTTCACTAAAGATGGCGTTGGAGTTGCGAACTACTGTACTAGCAAAATAATTTCAAGTGACAATACTGTATAACTGTATTTTCGTCCACCCTTACGACCTATACTGTTGAAAATGATCAACGCTTGTAGCAGATTTTGATCGATGAAAATTACGCTAACATTGATGAAAAATTTCTTGAAATCTTTAATTTACTGTATTGCACACTACTCTACTTGCAGCGAGGTTTAAAAAAGAATATGGTAGGAACTGCTGTATTCTAATAAGGAAGACTCTTCAGCGTAAGAAGTAAATTTACGACTCGTGCACATTACGACTTTCTTGCTATTTCCCAGTTTAAAAATAACACAGAGACAGGCATGTATAGTTCCAGGTGATTTCAGAGAGGGATGCCCATGAATTCCATGTGCGATGCTGGGAGAAACGTCTTTAAACTCGGGTCAGGTAAAAAAAAAAAAAAATCTCGTCCATCATCAGACCACTGATTTTAATAAAAAGCCGGAGTTGTTCAATTGTTGTTACCACCACTTTCCCCGATCGAACAGATGATGGCACCCAATCGGATGCCACTCAGTCGTGTTACTCCTGAATTGAGTGCTCTGCAAATTTTGGAAAGATCATCACAACAGGTCAGCCTGTGCAGAGTATGGAAATGATCAGAGTGGGCATGTGTCGAGTCTTCGCCTTGCTGAGACTAAACTGTGTTCAGTTGACTTTTCAGTCAATATCCTAATAACACTTGATGAAAGCAGAGGAACTGGTAATTTCCAGAATTAGACCTTGATGCTCGGAAAACCGAAAAATGTCCATGTCTTGGCAAATTTACCTTTCTTCAAACGTGCAATATTATTCAATGGTTAGATTTCCCGAACAATGCGACATTAATTCGATCAATCATCGAAAACTGATCATTTTTAAATTTCTCTGATCTGTTCATAAAATCCGAGCATGAAGTCCAGTAATTTTCCGTGCGGCAGACTGCCGTGAATTATTATTTATTTTTTTGCTTTTGAACATTCCATCATTCATCGTGACTAATCTCAAGTTCTCAACTCATGTGCCCCCTTGGCTATACTTCACCGGAGATCATGCAGAATAAATGGAAGAACAACTCCACAAGAGTTAATCGTGCTCTCCTCGATCACGCTGTTCAACTTATTTCTACGGTATTCGATTGCAAACCCATCCCGGTATAGAATTAAAAGAAAAATTGTAAATGTCACGTTTTGCTTTCATTAAAAAAACATTTGAAACACTGACTTTTTCTTTCAAATTCGTTGACGCTGATAGCACAATGAGCTGACAACAATTGCAGACGCTGATAACATGACTCAATTGTAGAGATCGACGACATGCATGATAAATGTTTAATCAATTTTGTTTTTCATCAGATTCCCGTTGAATTTGGAATCTCCGCAGAGATTTCCGACTGCACATCGCAATCCAAGGCTTTCATTTGAGCTTATAATTATATTATCAAAATTCTTTCTTTTCAAATATATGCTGTACTTCTTTCATAGTTTTTTTTTATATGAGTATATGACGGACACTAGATTCTCAATGTTTCTTTGAACTGTGTACGTGCACCCCACCATTTAAACCTTTTTTTCGTGCTGCTTGAGTGGATATACTCTATGTGGATGTGCACATTACTGTATATATATATTGTAAATACATTTCTCAACAGATCAACCTTTTTACTATGCGTTTATAGCGTCAAAAATGCATATTTATATGCTGGAAATGCGATCATTCACAGCACTGTGAAAGTGCGCTAAAATCAACATACTTTTACACCTGCTGTGATGAAAGCGTGCTGCTTTCAGCGTAAAATTAATAAATCGTGATCCATCGTAAATAACCGTGTCATCGTGAGACGTACAGTATAGCCCAAGATGTGAAATTCTTGGCAAAGATTAAGGTCACTAGCAGTTGCCTGGATATGGATCTTAATTTTTCATCAAGAGCCGTTCCTTTGATGCATGCAAGGGGTGGACCAACACAACGCTCAAGGAACCAAAATATGTCAAATTACGCAGAGAATCGTCTCTGATTCATAAACAGTATTATTCCAGGTGATGAGCTGCTTATGAAATGTTATTAATGGAATGTCTCATATAAGCGGGGACAAAACCGGGGGAAACAGAATTCGTCGCATGAAGAACAAAGTCATGATATATATGTATGAAGACTGAAGAGTGTCATCATGCAGGCAGAGGAATCGCCAGAAGAGTTTAAAAAAAAAAATAAAAAGAAGCGAGACAACTACGGGTTTGTACACGGAGATTTGAAGACTTTTATTGGTAACATCAGCAGAATAACCTTTTGCATATGCAGGCGATAAATAGGAAATAAATATGATAAAAAAGCAGCAACAACAATAACATCAACAACAACAAATGGCGCGATAGCCGTTAACAACATTCCCCGCGCACGGGCGGGGAATCAGTCCCCGATAAGCAAATAAATTACTGGTCCCAATAAATAGCAATGAGAAGAGAATTTCTCGTACACGGCATTCCGACAAAACAGGGAAAACTCTACAAGCGCTTGTTGCACGGGTGACGGACACCAAGCGACGTAAGTCTGGGATGAGTCGGGGGGGAAGGGGTAGCATTGGACACATTGGTTAGCCATGGCCACACACGCTGGGACAGGGAGACACGACCTGGACAGGGACGGGACAGGACTGCACAGCACAGCACAGCACAGCACAACACAGAGCCCTTTACAACGCGTAAAAATCCCTTCTCCATCTGGACTAGTCGTACACACAGGGAGGAGAGACTGGGGGTGAGTCGGAGGAGTGGGTCCTGCTGGGTCGTACCCGTAAACACAGCACACACAAGCAAGCAAGCAAGCAATCAGGCAGGCAGGCAGGCAGGCAGGCCATCAGAGGAAGCCAGACGGGGACAGGAACCAGCGTTCAGCACCACGGCCATCCCCGTCAGCTGACAGACCGAGGAGTACGGGTTTCTTTTCTTCTTGGACGGAGCCCTGATCAAGGCTTGTGTCATGGCACGATGGTTCATGCAAGGGTTTCGGCGGCGACGGGGGGAGGGGGGAGAAAAAAAAGAGGGGGGTGGAGGGGGACAAGGACAGGAGGAGGAATAAACAGGGTCATCAACAACAAGTGAGGTGAGGTGAGGTGAGGTGAGGTAGTCAAGTCAAGTCCTTTCTTTAAGCCGGTCGGAAGGAGGAAATCGGGGGTAATGGCAGTCTTTGTCTGCGTTTGCGTTACACACGTAAGTACAAAAATATAAAGTAAAAACTCGTTCAAACCCTGTCGCACTGTCCTCTGTTCATTCTGCGAGCTCTTTTGATTCGGCGGAAGATCAGCGCTAGAGAGGCTTGCTGTCTCAGTTCACAAGGATCGTCTTTGTCAGTCCAGTCCTTACAAAGTCCGTCACGTCAGAGTCTCGTACGTCGTTTCCCTCATTGTGGGACATTTAAAAGTCGTCATCGTCATCATCATCATCATGATGATGACAACAGCAACAAACAAACAAAAAAAGAGAGTGTGAGTCGTTCACAAAAGCTACAACACAGACAACACCAACAAAAGTCAAGTACGGGAAGCGTCCCTAATTCGTCGACAGCACAAACACGTATAGTCGGGAGTCAAGTCGAGTATTGCACACTGATAAAGAAATAACAAACGAAGCAACAACACAAAGAGTGATCGTTGTCGTCGTCATCGTCATCGTCATCGTCGACGTCGTCGTCACCAACAAGTGACGCGTGTCAGGGGCAAACAAAACAAAAACAAAAAAATAATAATTGCGTCAGAAAGTCCGGCCTCGGATTAATTTCCGATACGTCCCACCACAATCAGCTTGGCAGCTAATATACTAGCTTGCAATCCAGCAGTTGCCTTGCTGCTTGCAATATCACAGTGCAACCGGTTCTTTCGAATGTCCGTCGGTCATGTTGGGTCAGCAAGTCTCTCATGTCATCGCTCGTCAGTAAAAGTTGTCACGGGGGGAAAGGGAAGGGGAAAAAAGCAAGCGGAAGAAATTTAGCAAAATAAAAAGGGGAATCGTGGCCTAAATGAAATGCTGCTGCAGCCAGCTGGAAGTACAGTATATATCCCGTATTTACAAACGCAGGCTTGCTGAGTGGGGTTCTTCTTCTTCTTAATCGTCTCACGCTCTCTCTCTCTCTCTCTTCCGATTCTTTTCTTTTTTTTTTACAGCGACTCTGCAACTTGGGAAGGCCACCAACAAAAAAAAAAAAACCAGAAAAGAAGAATGCGATAAGGCAAGTCTTCCCACGTCAGGATGCATTCAGTTGTGTCAGTCAGACACGTCGGGTCAGGTCAGGTCAGGTCAGGTGAGAAAAGACTGGGGGGGGGGGGGGGGGAAACNGGGGGGGGGGGGGGGGGGGGGGGGGGGGGGGGGGGGGGGGGAAACGACGAGAGCAAGAGGGAGAAGCCGAGTATGTTAATTATGGGTCTATGATGTGTCGATTGGTTTTAGGCTGCGGGGGCCTGGACGGACTCGGCAGCACCAGCGACGGGCTTGGACGACGGGCCGTTACCCATGCGACTGAGGTACTGGTAGGCCGTGATGGCGGGTTCTGCGGGGTTCTGCGAGTAGACGAGCTTGTCGGCGGCTGCGGCGGCGTAGGCCTGGTCGCCCATGTACGCCTGTTGGGGCGACGCGTAGTAGTGCTGGGCCTCGTCGCGTTTCCGCTGCCGGATCTGCTTCATGGGGCCGTGCTGTCCTGCCATCTTCGGGGGGGCGAATGATTCGTACTCGGAGGATTCGTCGTCGTCGTTATTGCTGAGGAGCCCGCCGATGTTGTCAGACCGGCGGTTCAGGAAGTACGGGGTTCCGAGCACTGCGGAGACAAGGATGCACAGGCATACACAACACATGCGCAACACCACGGGTTAATAACGCGGACCCTGACACGGCAACTACGTTTTCCCTATACAATTCGAGCATTTTGCTTCTCCTTCTGGCCGTGAAAAAAACAAACAAACAAACTGCGAACATGCACGTATCGAGCCAGTTCATTGCCGGCGGTTGTTTGTTACGCGGAGGATGAAGACGAGAGAAATAATTACTAAGAAATTATTAACCCACCGCAATGCACTTCATTCACTGCGGCAGTAATTATCCTGGAACCTGATCCCATTCATTTTCTTTTGCTGTCTGATTCATAATAAAAATATCAGGCACAGTACATCGATTACCCCCCATTTAAAGCCAACAGTTGAATTGCACAAAAGAAGCCAAAGAATTACGGAGACACTCCCATAAACTGTAGTATATACGTGCAAAAATCATAATATGCTGCCAGCAAAGAAAGAAACCGCAATATATAAAATAAGTGCAACGTGAAGGTCTCGCATGGAAATTATCCCGCAATAAAATAGTTTCCAATGTTGATTAACCGCAACAAATGATCAGGTCGACGAATTTTCGGTTAGTTCGCGCATTAGTCCAGTTCTTGTTAGCTACTCGCGCTTCTTGTTAGACAAATGTTGGAAGCCTAGCTTATATATAGAGCAGATGTAACTCGACTTAGTTTCTCCAAATGAACACTCGCATTCGCAATTAGGCAATCTACGGAAAACGAAGAAGAGTGATGGAAATGTTGCTTCACAATCCACCCGATCCTGCCGGCGAGATCAATATAAGCAATAATAAACAAAGACCAAAAAAAAAAAAAAAAAAAAAGAAGCAAAAGATGATCAATATAAGCAATAATAAACAAAGACCAAAAAAAAAAAAAAAAAAGAAGAAGCAGAAGATGAAGAAGAAGAACAAGAAGAGGATGATGATAGTTTAGTAATAGGAACGATAATACTGTGCGAGGAAGGAGCTGCATCAACGAATTAGTATCCAACACTTAGGCGCAAGAAAAACAATGGCTCTACTTTTCCCAGGCAAACTTACGGGTTCCAAGGAAGAGCAAAGATCCGAGTGCTCCAACTGGGGTTACTTGTCGCGAAACCTGGGGAAGGAAGACGGAAAGAGCGTTGGTCAGCCTACCCCAGAAGGACTGCGGTCTGGTGTTGCTTTGAACTCGTCTGAAACATACGGGAGAAGATGTTCGTTTGTTGTTTTTCCTTCTTGGTACGCTATGGACTTTGTTGAGGAAAAAACGGGTCAACTGGCTTCTCTCAACACGAATTATCTCCACCGGAAGCAAACCGATCCACACACAGACACACACGCTCACTCACACTCAGAAACACGTATTGATGATGATGATGATGATGAACATGATGTAAGCACAAAGACCTGGGCCCGGATGCATGCATGAAAACATGTAAGGAAATACCAGGAACTGTAGCCATGTCTTTGTGTGTGATGTACGTGTGCTGCTGGGTGTGTTTGCGTGAAACCCAAGATAAAGGAAGGGAACTGCAGTACAGTACTGTACTGCACATATCTCTCTCTTGTTAACCCGCACTCATGGACGGGCGATATATTTGCGTATAATACCCATCAGAACCCCTCTCACAATTGCATACATTATAGAGTTTAGCGACCAAAGTTTCTTATTGGGTTGGATGGAACATTCGTGAGCAGCAGCAGCAGGAGGAGATGATGGAGTGTTGGGAGAAGATGAGTGACCGAGTTCAAGCAGAGACATACTGTATATTGAATATTGCACGCTGTACTCACTGTAAAGTGGCAGCAACAACAACGAAAAAAGGGGTGGTTGAAAAGGGTGTGATGCTTGATTGGACTGCTTGGATGGACGACAGACACGAAAGCAGGGGGGGGACACGAAGAAACGATAGATAGATAGGTAGATGGAGAGAGAGTGGCTCACATGAGGTCGTTGACGATTTCCGAGATTTCAACGGGGTTCGAGGCGCCGCCGACGGCCTGGGCCACGAGCTGCTCCGCGTGGTTCCCGTCGTTCTTGATGCCCTGGGTCCGCTGGCCCAGGAGGAACAGGGCTTCCGACAGGTCGCTCACTTGCGGCTGGTCGGCATGGGACAATCGGTTGGTGCTCTGGGCACCCGGGAAGTTGAAGTTGGGCAGGACCGGGTTGGTGAGCAGCTGGTTCGGGGTGTCCACGTTGTAGAGGCCGAAGAGGCTCAGGGCGTTGCCGGCCAACAACGGCGGCACTGCGAGGGCGCCCACGAGGAAGGAGCCCAAGTAGCTGAGGCTCTGGAAGATCAGGCGCCCGATGAACGGGATCGTCTGAGTCAGGGGACTCGTCTGTCGCTCCTCGGCATTCGTCATGCGGTTGATGAAGCGCTTGATGCCCCTCTGCCGAGACCAAGGCAAGTCACATTATCGATCGAGTCGGGTCCGACGCTTCATCGTCTCTCGTCTCATCGTCTACTGATGACCACAGGGCTTTTCAACCTTTCCGCAGTGGATACTACTGTACTGTCCTCTATTGTTCTTCTTCCCTCATTTTTATTCTCTACTTGTATGCATCAGCCAAATTTATATACTGTATGCACACATTTGATGGCGTCATCACCATCAACGAGCATTTTAATTCTTCTTTTCTTTTTCTTCTTCGTATCGTCTGCATGCCAAGCTCGGGATCACAAATTCATAGAATATTATTATTATTTCACCAAGTGTTACGGTAAATCGTCGTTATAAGGTGGGAAAAGTTCAGCAATCCACTAGATTCAACCACAATAAATACTGTATGCTACGAGATTGAAGCTGTCGCAATTCAGTGACCTTCTCAAAGTGAGACACGTCATATATATTTTTTTTAATTGCGTGGATTTATACTGTATTCTTATTTTTACCAGGACACGTTTGAAATTTTTTCCTCGCTGTCGAAAAATTAAAGCGGCTTTTGTCTCGATGAATCCTCGCTGATTAGCCCGCATGTCTCTTCGGGCCTTTAAACTAAACTTTAAAGAAAAAATGCCACGATTGACCTGCATGATGAGGGCCAACTTATTGTAGTTGATTTTATGTGTACCTCAGCACTCGCATTGGACGCGAGATCGTCTGCTATCGTACTCGTTTTATCCAGAGGACAAATCCCACGTGCCAACCGCTGACAGCAGGGTACACACGAGTACGTCATGCACAGCACTGGTTGAAAAGCCCTGATGATGGGTATCTACTCTACACACACCCCCGGGTATATATGTACTGTACGAGACCCGCGCATCCCGAACGAGTCTGTCGACGCAATGCCTGTACATGGTATTAGTGACGCGATTGGCTGCAGCGTGCTCGGCATCCCCGAACACAGTACCGTACCTACAATGCAGGTTAAAAAAAGCCACCATAGCAGCACTGCGGGCGTATACCAGCAAGGACGATCGACGTACAGTCGGTGCATACAATTATGGACAATCCGGTGCAACCCAGCAAGACTAAATAAAGAAGCCCCTATTTTTAATCATATACTGCATAAAGTACCCCCCACACCCACACCCACCCCCACCCTGTCTGCATGTGGACGAGCCAATTACAGCAGCAGCAGCAGCATCAGTGTCCACACCCCGAATGGCGCATTAGTTCGACTTCAACGCGGGTGCCTTCAACAACGCCGGGAATTAGGTTTCGAGTTTCAGGAAGGTGTTGTTGAGACACCCCCTTCTAAGCAACGACGAGCGGTTAACTAAACAAGTGATTGATTGATTGATTGATTGATTATCGCAGGCCTGGGATGCGGAGGAGAAAACAACCTGGAGCTGGGTCAGGAAGTGCGGAATCGATTGTCCGAGGTTCTGGCGCTCCTGCAACCCAGTCATCTTGTTGATGAATCTCATGATCCCCCTCTGAAAGATCGTCGCCCCACGGTCAAGTCAGGTCAAAGTCACGTCAAACCCAGAGGCTCGGCGGGAACGGGAATCGATCGACGGATCGTTGGACTCACCTGGAAATACCGGACGAACTCGTCAAAGTCGTCGGAGAAGTTGTCTTCGTCGTCGCTCATGGCACGTCCGGTCCGGTCGGTTTCTTCCGCTTCCTCCTCGGGCTGAGCAGCAGCTGCTTTCGCGGCTTGCTCTTCATCCTGAATGTATAAGAAGACACAGTACAGTACAGTATATCGAATTGCGTTTCTTTCTTCTTTTCTCGTTTTTTAAATGCCTTCAAAACGTGACCACAAACTCAACTCTAATACATAATGTAATTATAGTCATAATTTCCCCATTATGTAGCTTCTTCGCGCGCACGACGTGGGAATAAATGCGTCTCTGACATGGCGTATTATTCTCTAGATAGACAGAAGGTGAGGGCGAAAAGAAAATTGCGGGTCTTTCTCAAGATTTAAAAAGGCATGCTTATTGCGTATGAGTAGTCCATTTAACACGAGAAGGGACTGATGCTGCGTGCAATAGTTGTTGGTACAGTACTTTGATGATGCATAAAACAACGTGCTTCATCCTGCGCACATCAGGGGAGAACTGCAGCAGCAACCACAACAACAACAAAAGGAGAGGGGGAGAAGAAGAAGAAGAAGAAGAAAGGGGTTTGCCAAAAATAGTGCACTTCCAGCTCCAAGCCCGCCAAGGTTAGGCCAGACAAGAACAAAAAAAAAAATCTTGCTTGAGTGACAGCAGCGGGCGCCTCGGAGGTGGGAATCCTACATTAATTTTAGTTCCGGAATGGGTCGATTGACGCCCGAGAAAAGCGCAACGGAAATGATTTGAAATTCGGGGTATCCTTCTCATTCGTTTCGCCCACCAACAAGAGCGGCCGCGTTTTTTCGGAAGCGTGGCGTGCGTCGTTTGACACAGTTACGGGAGCCCAGCGAAGCACGCCAATCTCACCTCGAGACAGATAGTCGAGAAACCGAGAAGATGTTTCACTTCGTGAGGGCTAATTTTTACTTGTATCTTTTTTTCTCTCTCTCTCTCTTCCGATTTTCGGAGCGGAATGCAGCCGAGTTCCCACCGCCCCTCGGAAGCAGTCATGCGCGTCTTCCCGGTAGTTTCTTACACTCGTGCGCCTGCGCGGATTGCTTATTATCTCCGATCATGATCCAGATATTCCGCTCGAGAACACCTGTCATTGCCGGGTCTCGTGGGAAGCCCTGGGTTTCCTAAACAACTGCCGAGATACGCTAATTTGGCCAGAAACTGAATAAATCCCACCTTGTATCTCATGTTGCAAATTGTATATACAGTACAGTACGAAATAAATAAAAAAAAAAGTAGGTAGCCCACCTTTCGTGCAATCAAGTGCATTATATCTTCACACAATATACGCAAAAGTGTTCTCTTCAGCAGAATTATCCCACATTTAAGTTTTACAGAGTCTTTACGTAGCATATGACTGTATACTGTACACAGTTACACTCCATCAGCAGCAGAACCTTTTTATTTTCATTTGTTTGTGAACATTCAACTGGATATTCTGCTAACCCAGGTCAACATTTCACCGAGTCGGTATATATGTGTATCATATGACTATGCACAGTAACATGCCCATCAGCAAAACCCTTGTGTTTTTTCGGGTTGTCGGTATGAACGCTTACATTTACTGCATTTACAGTATAGTGAAAGCAGAAACATGGGCTGATTTTTTTTACTAGTGTAGATAATTGGCTGACAGAAACTCATTCGCTATATACTGTAGTTGTAGATTTTGTCACATATCACAGGCTACTTCCCTTCCTCCTCCCCCCTCAGCACTGGATGATTCCTCATTCCGCAATCACCATGACCGCGATGATTTTTTTTTTTTGAATTATAGCCGAGTATAATAAAGTGAATGATTCATCCCTCGGAGCAACTGATGGTGCGACGAGAGCCCAACAGATGTTGTTTCCTCCTGTTAATCGTTCCTTGATAGCGTCTTTCACCCAAACGAGACGAGAAAAGGCGGTTTTGTCGCCGACTGGCGCCGGGAACAGGTGTCACGATTCATTATTTCTTCTTTCTGGTTATTTGGGCATTCTTTTACTTCACGCCTGAGCGCGCGGGAAGGACAGGTGCGGGCCGGAGGGAAAAGTTGTCCCGATCAGAAGAAGAAGAGCCACCGATCGGCGTCGAAAGCGAGGTCACCGATCTCTCCGGAGAGAAATGCGAATTAGCTTTCTCCGACGGCGTCGAATCGACGTCGACGGATGATGACGTCCGCGGTGATTATGAAAGGAAAACGGCGCCCCTGGAGGAAATGAGGGTCAAAGTAAAAGGCGCTTTGTTTCCGAGATGCCCCGGGCATTCGTTATCATCGTTCTCTTTTTCCCCTCGCCATCTATCTCAGTTATGACGTACCCGTGCCAAGAAATGCCCCAGGAAAAGAGAAAGTGACGCCGGAATCGCGGTTTCCTTTTTTTTTTTTTTTTATACCCTTCGTATTTGCCGAGTAATGTGCTGCTTGCTTGCTCGCCTATGCAAGTCTCCTCGTGAAACTTGAACGCCAATTTACTTTCATGATCAGACACGCGTCCGTTCCGGAGAATCCCAGCGTGTTTTCTCTCCACATTATTATCATTATTATTATCGCTTTATTTTTAGTATATCATAGCAAGGCACTGCACTTCCGCATCGCTTGCCGGCGTTGACCCATAAAATCAAAAAGGGCAACACCTCTGATCCGACGGTGACCCGGAAAAGGTAGATGATGCGATTTTCTCGTTTGAGAAGCAAATTTCGGAAGGACTCAGTCTCGCAGAGGTATTTCTATAAGAAGAAGGGAAAAATAGCAGGCGATTCCTGAATTTAAATTTCGCCGTTATGGCGATGGCGAGCATGACAGCACTCGTATAAGCAGCAGCAGGGGGTCCGAGGGGTCACAGGGTCAGCGTTGCACAACAACGAGTCCGGGTTCTCGTTCTCAGGAAAGGCGGGAAACATGAAAAAAACAAACACCCGATTTGTATGCACGTCCCACCAGTCCGAAAACTCGAGGAAAGTGGCACAATCTTGAAAAAACTCGACAACATTTTCTCTCAGCTCGGGCCTACTTTTCGAACCACGCCGGACGACTTAGGGACACGTCAACACTTGCCAACGATGGGAAAAAGGCTGGAACCAACAAATAGAAGAAACATTTCCCCTTTCGCTGAGGCAAAAAAAAATTAAATTAGGTGCACGAGCGAGAAAGAAAAAAAAATTGGTACTTGGCTTTCGCACGATACGCTCCATTCTACCATTCCCTTCTTAAAATGCAAACACGATCTCGGAGAAAGTTGATTTTTCAGCTCCTATTTTCTCTCAACAAGAAAAGGCAAACTTTACAGGAAGGTCAATTTTGTCAGTAAGTACACCTTTGGGAATCCGAGGCCGAATCCGGGAAACTAACGATGGTCGGAAGATTCAGTTGCAGTATATTCAACGGTTCAGTTCTGATATTTTTTTCAGTGTAGTGTACTTTAATTTATATTTCAGCAAGGAAGTTGCATCTTATTACACCTTGAATTTCCGAGCAAAACAATGTTTTTTAATCAAGTCTTGAAGTCAAAAATGGATAGCACGAGAGTGCTGCTTTTTTTTAAAGTTATTGGCGAGATTAAACTGGGATTTAAACTTGACGAAAATTCGCGGATTGATATGATCCTGGAAGAATGTACGTTAAATTTTGCAGACAACGAAAAGTCGCTACTTTCGGAGGTTCGGAACTTTCGGAATCACTAGAGCGGCGGTGGGAAGGAATGGGTTCTTGAACCCTGGCCGATTCGAGAAATCGGTTCGCTCAAAGAATTCCGAACATCAGAGACGCTGCCCTTGTCATTTTTTTTCTTTTCTCGAACCCACGCCGGTCGGCCCGTTGGTATTTCCGACCCCAATGTGTAGTCAGTCAGTCGCGAAGGACCAAAAAAAAAAAAAACTACAAAAATCGCAAGTTTGATGGACGAGCCTTGCGGGCACAACGCTACGGGACCAGAAAAATATCGGAAGGAAGAAGCTCGCGACCCGGTTGCAGGATCGGAAATGAGGCAGGAATGAAGCAAAGGGGGGCTCGGCCATTCGGGCTAACGGTGCTGACGGAGTTCAGGGTTCAGGCCCTCAGGTATAGGTAAGGGGGCACCCGGAAACCGAGTTTTGCGCACCGATAGTGTTTTTTCTTTCTTTTTTTTTTCCTCGCCGTTTTCCTTCTTCTTCTTTCTTCCTGGCCCGCGGCTACGCGCATCAATCACACTCGCCGGTCAAAAGATTCCTCCTCTCCTTCCGAGCCCCGTTACCCACGCATCTTTTTTTTTCCCCCCGCGGGTTCTGCCTCCGCTACGAAAAGCCTGAAATCAGCTCATTCTCTTCGCGTTACGGTATATCCAAAATTCAAGAAAACTTATCACGGGTTCTCACTGAGCATAAAGTCGTAGCAACATTTCTCTCGTAAAATATTTGCCAGCCTCGAGAGCTGAGTACTGTACTGAATTAATCTCGCTAGAGTCTGGAAAACAGATTACTGTACGCCGTGGATTTAAAGGGAAATGTGTGTTGCGGCGGAATAAATTTTCAGCAAACTAATTGGCTGGCCGCATTGCCATTTTTGCTTCCCCCACTCGCTTCGAATGAGATTATTTTTAATGCGAAGATTGAGGATTTCTACGGGGGACGTGACGGCGACCGGAATTTCTGGGTTTAATGTCATCGTAGGCCGAGCCTCTCCAGCATTTTAGCACACGCAATGGTTCCCCGAATAAGTCCCAAAAGGCTCGCTGTTTTCAACCCGCCGGAAAAGAAGAAAACTTCACACAGCATTCGCACATCCAGTTATAGTCTCGTTGGCAAAGAAGGCATCCATCGAGCCATTCTGTGATTTTCGAGGATGAGAAAGAATGGTGTATACTCACGTTGGCCAACGCGGCGCCGCATAATCCCAGTATGAGCAGCAAGTACAGGAACTTCATGGTTTCTGAAACACCGAAAGAGAAAAAGACCATGGGAACTCGGCACTGTCACATTGATTCAATAGATAGCGACAAGAAAATCAAGAATTTGAATCGGGAAGTAAATCGCTTCCTCGATCGGGCAGAACCCAATGGGTATTTTATTTTTTGACCAAGGGTTTTCCTGGTGGAAAAACGATGAATTTGTGACCGTCGTAGATCGAGGGAACGAAGGCTACTTTCGCTGCTATGGGGGAACATCACAACAGCTAGGCGGGAAACATTTTCTCACGATCTGTGGGAAACCTGAGGTAGTGGGGATGGGGACGATTGCCCGACCTAGTTGCTGCTGGCGGGAAACACAAGAGTCCCGTTGAATCCGGATTAATAATTGTCGACACTCGTCACTGCCCGATGCCCCCGATTCTTCCCAGAAGAGAAAACCTGTCTGGGTTCCGGGTACAGTTACTTGTTAATTGACGCAATGGACCGGCTCGGGATACTGCCTCGGCCTTTGCTCATTATTTTCTGGCCAGGCTGCGGGCTACGGGAGGGCCGTTTCTACGCGGGGGGGGTTCAGCATGTTTTCCCGAGTTCTCTCTCTGCCCCCGTAGCGAAATCTGAGGTGCATTTACGCTCATTTTTTCTTCCTTCTTTTTCGGCATGCAGGGAACGATTTCATACGGGGTATAAGGTAGTAAGCAAAGCAAGGCAAGGCAAGCCGAGGGGGAGAGATTTTTTCTTTTAGCTGAGTGCTCAATAGCATTCATTCGCTTGCTTAGTCACGGATCGTGGGATCCAACTGACCGGCTCCGGCTTTTCTTATTATTTCCCCCTCTCACTGACCCACATTGCATTCACGACAATGGCTTCCAAGAGACCCACGGAACTTTCCTCGAGACATTCACTGTCGATCGACGGGATTCCAGCAGCACTGGCGATTTCGATTGCGTGGGAAATAAGGGGGAAGAACTCGCTTTGCGACCGCGCGCACAAACAAACTCTTCTCACTGTACGAGGAAGTGAGGACTCACCTGGTATAGAGGAGGTGTTTCGACGGAGACGTAACAACAACTAGACACGACACGAAGGGTTTCTCGCGAAGGAGGTTCTTCTGTCAATAACTGCGGGAAATTGAAAAAGTATCACTGGCACACGTAGTTGGCTTTTTTTTCTCTCTCTCTCTCTGTGTTCTCTGTGATTTTTTTTTTTTTCGTTTCGTTCTTGAAAGGAACTGAGCAGTCCAAGGCTTTTGCTTGGGTAGCTGCTGCTGCTGCGGACGCTAGCTGGGAACTGACGCCGCAGTTGAGAAGACGGGCAGGTAAAAACCGCGCGGACTTTTCCCTCGGACGCCTCCCCCTTTCTCCGTGTCTTTTTGAGCAGGCCACCAGCACCACCGCCGCGGCGGCGGCGGCGGCGGCGGCAGCGGCAGCGGCGGTGTGGTGGCCACCATTTCCCTCCCCCACCTCCTCTCGCGGAGAAATACGCGCTTGTTCCGGTCTGCTTTCATTCCGGCCGATACGCGGACGGACCGATCGGGAAATGACCTCTTCCCGCTCGATCTGGGTTCCAGAGATCGTAACGAGGCTTTACGCAACACCGCCGGTTTCCTTCCGTCTTTCCTCGTCCCGGACGGACCGTGGGGACTGCAATTGGTCATTCAACTCGTTCCGGGTCGGGTCGGAACTTCCCGAGAGAAATTCAATCTCTTGCGTTCACGCGTTGTCTTCAAGAGAAAAAAATAAATAAAGTAAAATGAATATACAAGGGGCGTAAGAATTGCGATTTCAACGACCCGAATCGGTTATCCCACACCAAAATTACCCATTTTTGTCAATTTTTCAATTTTTTCGTCATGCATCACGTACCCCAAATAGCTTTTATTTAAAGAAAAATAAATCCAAAAATATTGAAACATGCTATTTATATATATAATCAAATAAATAAACCTCTTTTGGAAAATAAGATAAAAAAAATGAATCAAGCATTGGGTGCAAAGTAAAAATCGACCCATAGCCGTCTTGTGTCCATAAAACTTGGTCCTCCTGCATGACTTGCAACTATTTTCCGTTTACAACTCCCGACTCTTGAATGCGCACCTTGCAATGTCAAACACATCTTTGTGGAATGGGGGGGGGGGCTGTGTTTGTACCTTGTTAACCAAGTACTGTACTTTGAATATGTCAGTTCATTTCTGCACTGAAAATTGCAAATAGAGTGTTACAAATTACAATATAGAGGTGAACGGTCGTCTCGAATAGAAGAATATCTCAAAATGACCTCCTGTCAATTTTTGTCAAGGTTTCTGTCAATATTTTGTCGCATGTATTAGCTGAAGTAGAAATGATAGTTCCTTGATTTAAAAAAAAAAATTAAAAAATGGGTTTGCCAGAACCTTGGATGGAGATTTTCAAACCAGTTTTGTTATTCTGGTTTGTGCAGTATTGTGTGAAACTATTCTTGCTTCAGAATACATTGTGGTTCGCACATTGCCGAGTTAACGGTCTTTCCAGATTGTCGTCCGTACTCCTAGAGAAATAAAATAAAAACCTCGAGCGGTATTTGCACAGTATTTAAAAAAATATATAAATACCTTGGTGACTGAATGAGCTCTGTTTTTTCTTGATTTATGTGGAATAGCGAGTGAATGCTTTTTTCTGTTTCAGGGAAATCACAAATAAGGCAGGTGCGGGTTTCGGTCCCAGGTCTAAGCAGAGAGTAAAAGTTGCAGTGACATAAAAAATAAAGACAGACGGCAGTATGGAGAGGACACAATCTCATGAAATCCGTGTCACGAACCCGGCTTCCGAATGATTCGGCTTTTCTCCTATTCGCTGCCCACATCATTTTACGGCCGAACCGCTTGTAACAGTTTTCCGCTCCACAAAAATATTTCTTGGAAAGAAAAAAAATCGTCGGATTCTTCCTGGCGATCGAAAGAATGTATTACACTGGACATGGACCCTCTTTTGCATTTTTTTTTTCTTTGCCGCGTCTAAACTCTCTTTCTCTGGATCCGGCACCGAGAAGACCCGGGTTGCTTGGATTGGACGCAAGGGAATTCAGTTTGATCCGGCCCGTGATGAATACGTGATTCGAGTGCGGGTTGGACGAGCCGAGATTGATTAACCCGCGACGCCGACTAAATTGTTTCTCCATTGGATGGGATTTTCGACCAATCCATCCAAACCTCCGGGTTATTCTCGATTTCTTAAATTTTCAATTTTACTGTTTATGCATCGATCGACCCCCACGCTACCATACCATAAACCCCGTGCGCACCTCACAATATTCCCGATCTAGACAGAATTGCAAATGCAAAGGTCCCTGCTTATTGGAAAGCATGAATCGCGGATTTACCATATAGGAAATGCAGTATGTTTTTTCTTGCTTTACTTTTTGCTTCAATTCAAATGCCCGCGCCCATGCGAAATTACTTACAGTTATTAACTTTTTTCAACTTAACCTCACTGATGGAAGAAATTCGTGCAGGGTAAAGTTGACTAACGTATTATCCAACTCATTTATTTCTGCTATTTTATTAATTCTACGTTATTCCGCGTCATGGTGATCTGAGGTTCACAGTACGTGCACTAATATACAGTACTCTCACGAATGTCAAGTTGATCAAAAGGAACAAATACGTGTTCTTGCTGAAAAAATGGCAGAAAATGTCCAACCTCGAATTTCCGTCATATATGAGGAATAATTAGCCGGGAAACCAATTTTCAACCAATTACACATTTACAGCAGTCTCGATTTTTGTTGTTTCGTGTGCGCAATCGGCACTTTCAACCATGCGATATTTTGCGTATATATGTACTGTACGTAATGCGTAATAATCGGTCTGCTGCTCGGAATGTCTGGCTGCAATGTTTTGCGTCGGTTATCATTTTCAGTGGGTTATTTGCGCGAGTACACGCCGCATGCAGCCGCAAGCGGGAAAATTCGCGCAGAAAATGCGCAGCGACGAAAGAAGAGAGCAATTTCGCACGGCTTTGACCCGATGCGCAGGGGTGAACTTGATTCGCGTTCAACCCGACTTCGCCTTGCACAATCCTCGCGGCGTGTGTGTGTGTGTGTGTGTGTGTGTGTGTGAAGAAAGCGCGACCGCGGACTCTGGCGTGCAGTACTACAGTACAGTAGAGTACATGAAACGCCAGAGTATTTCTGCGCAAAATTGTTCCTCTGGAAAAAAAAACAAAGGCGTTTCGCTGATATGCGGGGGGAAAAACTGGGATAATCCTCACAGTATGGCTGTTGGGGCCGGCGAGGAATGCGGATTCGCCGCGCCTGCGAAGCGTCGATAATTGAATGCCGGACACACTTTAAGTCCGGGGAAAGTTTCCTTGCGGAGCTCGTTCTTCTCTCCCTTTCTGTTCCCTGCGCCGACCGACTTTAATTGGAGCAGGTGAGGCCGATGTGCGCATCGGGTTCGGCAGGTCAAAGCAGGCAGGGTATGGCGAAGAAAAGCAACATAACAACCTCTGCTAGGTGATGGCTGCATGTGAGCATGGGCGAAACGAATGGAAACAGAGACGCTCTTATTGGAGAGAGATCGTATATATATAAAGGTCCTCAACCTGATTCATTCACGGTGCCCCCTTTTTTTTCGAGGGAATCACTTTCTATAGTTTCTTTGGACACAGAACCCCTATGCACAGTATTTTTCTCCTTCATTTTTACCCCTCTGCTGCAATGGAGTATTTTTTAGAATCTTGAGGAAAAAAAAAACATTGGCTTACAAAGTCATTGTGCCAGTCGGTTATCACCAGCAATGGCGTCATACAATTCCCATTGCTACAGGGCAATAAACGGACAGAACATTTGGTTGGATTAAAATCATCCCACGTTTAGTAATTACTAAGCCGAAACCCGTTGCAAACGTTGCTTTACGTATGGGAAATAATTTGAGGAGATTCAGCTACTGCTGGTAACTGAAACATGTGTACTGTATAATCAATAAAACCCTTGATTATTGCGGTTAAAATTCTCTGGAAATTTTAATCTTGCGTTGAATAATGGCGAAAGACGATAAGTGTTTCAAAATTTCGAGGAAATTCGGCTTCGCTTCTCCCTTCATACCCCAGCCCCGCGATCGTGACATAAAAATGATTTGGGAAAGCACGCAAATGATGCATCAGTTTCTATCAAGACACGATTAAGGAGCTCTTTGGTCAAGATCAAGGGCAACAACTGGATAATGTGCAATTAATTGTTTGACCAGATACTGAAATTCGGCAATCCGTCCGCAAAGTGGATGCTTTTGAATCCAATCCAGACGAATGAACAGTAATTACTATTTCATTCAGCAGGCTCCTTGTTTATTTTACTTTCTCCGTTCAGCCAAGGAGTTGCTTGGCTTTTTAGGGTTTCTTGAAGCAAAGGTTTGGGAACCCGCGCTACACGGCTGGGGTTTGAATGACGCTTTCAGCTGGGACGTTCGTCAAAACATTTAAAAAGAAAAAGAGAGATTCCTCGTCTACCTCTGTATTGTAGTGAAGTGACTGACTACTTTTAGATCCGAATTCCGGATGGGGAATCACCGGTTTCGCTGGGAGGTTCCCCGATCGGAACAGGAAACGGCCCGGGGGCCCGAAGGGAAAGCAGTCGGAGTTCCGGGCGTAGAAAGTCGGCGGGACAAGAGCTGTTCTGCTGGCGAGTAAAAGGCATGATTGAGGTGATGGCCCCACGCAGTCACTTACTCCGGGCCGCCAGCAGTCAAGGGTTCGACCCGAACCCGTGACGAGAATGAACCGGCGCTTTCCTCGTCTCTCCCTTCTTTCGCGTTTTGTTATTTCTGGCTTGAAACTCCCTCCACTGCCGTGTTTGACCGACGCCCCGCGTTTCACTGCCCTACATTCCGAGGGATCATAAAAGGCGACGAGATGGGCGAGTGTCGGCAGGACCTCGGGGCTTTTCCACGGCTTCCGAGATTATTCCTCAGCACCAGCAGCAGCAGCAGCAGCAGGCGCCTCCCCCGGAACGGCGGCTCTCTGCGGATGAGGATGAGGGACGCCGGATCCTGGGAATTACTGCATGCGGTCAACAGTCGTCTTCGTATTGACTGCTGATTTCCGCGAGACCTTGTTCAACATTGTTTGTACTGTGCCTCAGTACCTCAAACTGGCTCTCAAAACCCGATCCAGAAAAACCACAAATTGCTTCAGTTCCAGCGCACCTGCGAGTCCATGTGCGCAGAAATGTCGAATGCAATACTCTCCTCGTTTGAGTATAAAATTGCGCATTTCATGTATGACATTCGCAATTATGCAAAGGGAATTAAGCCTGGGGAATTTACACCATTTTATACAGTAGTTTATTGGGGTTGCTACTTGCTTGAAGTCGCTCACGGGGAAAATTTTATTTATGAACGAAAACCAGATATGAAGGTTGATTTTCCAGCTCGTTTGTATACACCCAAGACAGAGTTTGTTGGCAAATTAAACCAGCTTTCTTTTGATAGCATCATATTCATTTTATCTCGATTTTTTTCGATGCTTTGGAAGGACAAATACCGTGTACAATACTGTACATGCTTTCGCGCATGTGAATCTTCTTTTTATCATGAAGTGGCTATTTTACCAGTCCTTTCATTAATAAATTGAACATTTTTCGAGCGTTCAATTTTATCTTTTCACATATGCCAAAGAAATGCAGTTTCACACCAGAATATTTGTTTATAAAAATTATAATTTCGAGGAGTGAAAATACGCATTTCTCCCACAAGAGAACTTCTTCTTGAAATATAAAACTAGAAGGCTGAGTGATGATGCCGTGTTGCCAAAAACACTCTCGAATTTGGCGCAAGCTATAAATACTGTAGTCACAAGCATGCCTGCCCAGAAATGAGCCACACTTGTTTTATCGTGGAATAGCCCCCGTGCTCACGATTAATTCGTGCCGATGACATCCGGCATCACTCTGGCTCTTGCTCTTATCGATGCATTCGCTCCACGAATCAAAAGAGCACTTGTTGCTCCTATCAAGTGCATCGGATTGCCTACTCGCGCTCGATTTCACTAATTGCACGCTGGAAAATTAAAGAAAACGCGGATGCGGAAACGAGCAAATGCCAGCATCACGTTGCTCTTCGGCTTGAAGAAAAAAAAAAAGAAAGAAAAAAGTTGGCAGAACATCGGCGTCATCATCATCATCAGCATCACCATCGGCACCATCATCATCATCCTCATCATCATCATCATCATCGGCCCCCTTGGAGTGAAAGTGCCGCGCATGGGTACATTTGGCAAAACAGCGACAAGGCCGAGGATGCTGCGGAGAAAACCCCGCCGTGCGTGACGACGTCACGGAACCCGGGGTGCGCATCGAAAGACCGTCCGATCGACGGTTTCGGGCTCTTGACGTACACGAGAGATCCGGTTGGGTTTTTTCTTCTCCGCAAATATAAGGCTTTGCTTTCCTATACGGCGTTCACGTCGACTACTGTTCTCGCGTGGCTCTGAATCAGCTGTTCTGACCGCGAGGTAGAAATAGGTACTGTACTACTGACTGATTCAGGAGAGGGAAATCCGGACCCGTGTTCCAGAAAGACGACTTTTGATGCTCGACTGAGCACGGCTCCGATAGCACATCAACAGACCGCCGCTCATCTGCGCCGCGGAAACGGGGGCGTCCATCCCGGCGGCATTTCTCATCTCGTCTCATGTGGACGGGAGCCATTTAGTGTCGGCACAGTTGGGCGAGTACCAAAACGCCGCAAAGCGAGCAGAAAAAAGCGTCAGCAAATGATCTCATGAATTTCAATATCCGTGTATACCCATAACGATAAAGAAGTGTGACGCGTTAACATAACTTTCTGTCCCTTTTATGCTGATTTGCGTGTAAAAAAAAAACCATCCCATTTCCTCATTATACAAGCTTCATCAAGAAAAGTCGACGGAAGCATCTGCAAAATACATTTCCTCTCAAAGTTTTTGAATCGAGGATTCTCAGAATTTACGTAAGTACTCCACGCTACCCAGGTGGTTCCATATTTAACAAATAAAGACGAAAGAAAGGAATCTGAATTAAAATTTAAAATCTTTGTATGCATTACCTACAAAGAAATATGGAGAAAATCAGAGCTCTAATCATCATGAAATGCTAAAATCTTTCGAGGCGCATTCGCTAGGACTCTATATAAGTCCCTCCTTTGTGATATGGCTTTACGAATAAGGATATGCTGCTGATGTCATATATAAGGTCGTAATTTTTCAATAATGTATGGTCTGCGCTTATTCAGAAGGAGGTCATCAACCTAGATAAGAAATAGGTTCCCGATTATATAGATGATTCTAATGAGCTTAAAACTTTACTCGAACCTATGACCTAACCGACCTGAACGATTGTCTGGCACAGGTAAATCATTTTGAACTCCTGCAGATTTTTTTTTTATTGTGCTTGATATTCAGTCGTTTTCCTGTCGAAGCTTTTCAGCCCTCGCCAAACTCGTTTTTGCTGAGTACTAAAAAGCGACAATTTCAGCCTTCGCACTGTACAACAGCAGTACTGCATATACATGAACTTTTCTTTTTTTTCTCTCTTTTTTATCGTTGATGTGAACACGGCGAAAACTTTTCCTCGATGCGACTGCGGACAAACCGCCGCCGCCGAGGGGGAAAATGGAAAGTTGGGAGAGATCAAAGGTGGGACATCCCGGGATGCGAAAGGCGACAGATGCCGCCGCGGACCCGACTTTCGCCGAGGGCTCCACGAGTGGCGGCGATTCGTCTTCCACCATCGGCTTTCTTTCCGCCGCCACCCACCGGCACCTCGATTTCGACGCCTGCGACAAGACCACCTGCTTGTGTGTGTGTGTGTGTGTGTGTGTGTTTGCGCTGCTCACACGTGCTTTCCGGATTTCATTTCCCTCGGCCAGATTTTGCCCTGCATTTTTTCTCTCGGTTATTTCATTTCCCAGCAGCAGCCATTTGCCGCAAAGAGACGAAGCACGCGACATACGAGCAGAGACAAATGTCGACGACGGCCGAGATGTCGGTCAGAACTGCACGTGCACATTCAGCGGATGAAAAACTTCGCGACGGTGTGTGTATATACAGTATATTTAAAAAAAAACCTTGAATAGATCGCCTGCTGCCCGGTCCTAATTGCCTTCATTAATTCCGGTGCCAGCTGCGTGCCCACTGATGATGACTCCGAAACACCTCTTTTCTTTTCCTGCCCTCTTGATGATGTCCGACAGAAGGGTTTGCGAGAGCATGAAAGACATTTACCGTGATTCAGCCTTTTCGCACTCATTCAGGATGGGATGGAAATTAGCACTCGCACAGATTCGATGCGTGACGCTTGCTTTGAAACACGGATCATTCAAGACTGCTGTTGTGATGTTGGCTATATTGTATCCGCAGTGCAGGACGTCGGTTCTTTAGAAAGCTCTGACATATATTTTATAATGCCTCATTCTAGCATCTGGTGTTTATTCACCTTTCAGAATGCTGGAACTTTTTTCAAGCATCGCCAATAATTGATGATTTCCCGGCAACGCTTATGCTCGACCTAAAGGATATAGCAAAGAGAAATATACCTTTCAACCGATTAAAAAGAAATGCTCATTCGATTTTGATTTTTAAAAAGTGTGAACCCGGTCATTTGTGGAAGGAATAAAATCACTGCTGCTTTATGCCGCATACATTTTTACAGCTCGGAATCTTAAAATTCTGAAATACTGTATATCAAGCATCCTCACATATATATGCATGACCTCCAATTTCAGCATGCTTTATTGCAGTTTTCCATAGGGCCCATGACGGCCTTGCAGAAATGTCATCGCATCCTGCTCCACAAAAAAAATTAAAGGAAAACTAATCACAACGAATATCAAGAATTAAGGCCGGGAAATAAAACGAGAATACAGTCGAACCTGTGCAAGTCAAACTTCATCAGAGACCAGCAAAAAAATCGAGTTAGGGAGATTTCCAGTTAGGGAAACAAGCATTTGTGTTGGGGGAAAAAAAGAGAAGAATCACAGTAATCTGCTCTTCTGTGATATTCTAGGTCTTTAATTGCTTTTTAAATGAGTTGACAGGATGGTGAATTTGGATGGCCAGGATTTTATTCGCCCAATTGGTCTCTCACTTATTTTCAAAACACATCAAGTTCCATATTTATATCATTCATCTTCCCTGCGTCAACGAAATATTAATCCAAGGGCATTCAGAACATTCTAATTGTAGAAGCTTGAGGAGGAAAGATTTCAGGTAATGGTATTGTTTCCAATAAGGGAATTCAGAGAGGGAGACATATATATTGGAGGCACAGTACGTATTAAACTTTTGAAGGTTCGAGTTATCAAGGTTGAACTGCACCAAGATCCTGTATCTGTAACTCGACGAGGTAAAAATCAAAAAGGTTCCACATTTTTAATTGCATTGCCTAAAAAAGTATTTGAAAAAATGACTGTCAATAGGCCTTTGCCTTCGAAATTAGTTTTTGAAAACGCGTCATGCACCGAAAATCCCGGGAGTCTCTGTTGTAAAGTGTCAACATGACCAAATATCCCAACAACAAAAGTATGATCAATCATCCGGTTGAATTACACGAGCCCACCACCAGGATGAATCATGGAATGCCTCTAAGCATCCGCATATATGATCGTGTTTGCCCAAATTCTTCCCTGGAAATGGTCCCGTCTCTCATCATAAAGAAGAAAATATATATATCCAACGCATTCAATTGCGAAGGTAGTTGTGTCGCGTTCACGGCTCATCAGCGTGGGGCACCTTCTCGTTGACACGAGTCCATGACTGAGATCCAGGTCGAGGGACGGAAATACTCTTCATTCGCCAACTGCCCTGATCCCCTTCCCTTTTTCGACTGCGATCAACAGGCCGGAACCCGACGTACTTGCGTATACTTCGCGACACATATCCGTGTTAACATTGCTCGCATTCCGCACACGAATCCAACCTGCACGCACGACTGCGATGAAAACGAATGACTAGAACCAGAACCATGCATATGAACATGGTATTACAGTACTGCTGTATTAGAATTCACCATGTTCATGCAGTCGTTTTTCGAAAGGATATTTAAAAATACGAGCGAGCAAAGAGAGACCTTTTTTTATCAAGGATTATCTCAAGGTCGGAAAGGAACCAACAAATAATTTTCATTTCTTTAAGGCCGCTGAAAATGCTGGAAATATGTGAGGAAAGACAGCTAGAACAGAGCGTCTTCTATATTCGAGATTCCATTAAACAGCAGATACTTGGACTTTCATTTCATCCGAAGCTCATGAAAATGTACAGGTAAGAAGGCACCCTGTGCTGCATGATTCAATAAAAAAAATATTTCATAAGCATATTGCAGATCCATGGAATTGAACATTTGGACTACTGTTGTCCATGGACTGAGGGAATAAAATATATTCTTCGATAAAAAATACTTTCAAATATATATTCAGTCACAAATATGCATTTGTACACTCACACAAATCAAACAATAAAATAAGAGATTTTGAAGAGAGTCTTGCTAATTCATTTTGCAAGTCTCTCTGAGAAATAACTGCAATGAGCTCTGGATTAATTCTGTGGAATTGGTTGGAAGGGAGGTATATTTATGCCTTCCTAAGAACACAAATGCAAAGACAAAATACTTGTCTCAAATTAGGAACTTTGGGTTCCATGAACATTTCTGATGAATATATATATACATCTGGGTGTATATTCAATATAAACATAAAGATAAATATACATGGTAATTCAAAAGAACCATCCATTATAAATTAGCAATTTAGAAGGAAGAACCAGTGAGAGTCATACATCACTGTTGTCAAATGGCAAATAGTAAACAAAATGAGCATAAATAGGTGCCATGCTTTAATGCGGGTTGATGCGCATAAAGGGGGAACAAAAACGAGGAAACAGCTGCACTGAACAGAAAACCTTTTTGTGTCAAGACTTCTTCCCATGTAAGGAGAAAGAGAAATAAATCTCAAATTGTTCTCTGGGTTACACTACCTTACTGATGCATACACCACTGTACTGTACTTAGTTGTGCCCCATGCACTTGTGCTCCTCCAAATGGCTGCAATTTAAAATTGTGTGTGTGAATACCTAATTTTAAAATTACCTATAGAGGCGTTTTCATGAAAATTTCACAACATTTCCTTTTTTGCGAGAATCATGGTGCTGGTCGTCTCACACTCGGGTGCATTAAATTTGTTATCGCGTCTGGTCATTAGAAATTTGATTTTAATTTTTTTCTAGCATTGGGATTTAAACTTCATGAAAGTATGACGGAATTCCGTCATTGGCCTATATAGGGTAGGTGGAGCTTCTATTGTACTCAATTTTCAAAGCAAAGTCGGCCACGAGTTCTTGATTGAATTCAGTAGTGCTGGTGATGAGAGAGGAAAATCAAGATCTGCAAAAGAGCGGAATGCAGTTGAAGACGAACTTCACGAATCAGGCGATGAGTCGAGGAAATTCGGATAAGATTGTGCCGCCGGCCAGGTCTCCTTAATCGCGAAGAAGACGGGGTTTTTTTTTTGACCTGACGGATTTATGCATGCAATTCTTCTCTTCGGCGGAAGGGCTTCCAGCCGAAAAGTTCCCAGCGTAATTCAGGGACTCTACTGTGCACGAGTTGCCGTACCGACCTCCGGACTCGGTGACCGCGTTTCGCGAGTAAAGTCGGTGGGAGACCTGAGAAAAACCGAGTCCCGGTTTCTCGCGGTCCTGCAGTGATTTCCGGTCCCACGCAGCGCAGTACTGCCGATCGGTTCCGGTCGCGGACGACCGACCGACTTGCATCACACAGTTACTTCTCCAGCACTTGATTCTTGGCACAGCTACACGAGAGGGAACCCGGAACCCAGGAAACCCAGCAACCCCAATCATAGTGAGGCCTGCTTATTTCCGGCCTTTCAAATCCGACACGAAGAGTTTTTCTCAAGGCGCTCCTTCGATATCGTCATACTGTACTTGCAAAACGAACCCGAGACTCTCAAATAACATGGAAAAGTTTTGCATTTTACAAGAAATGAAATGTACATGTTGATTCAATGATGTGGCCTGTGATTGGCCCGATACTGGGGAAATTAGGTGGGAATGATTTCAGCAAGCTGTGTCAAAAAGTGGAATGATGCGGAGGTGCAGTAATATTTAGTGAGTCATATAGTTTACGAAGGTTGAAACGCCTTGCATAATGTTAACAATGAGGGTTTTTTGTTGTTGATAAAATGGTAAATTCGTGGTTCGATGTGCTGCATATCGGCGTTGACGTACTGGGCATTTCGTGACACGGAACTTTTATATTTCATCCAGAGTGACGCAACAGGGAGGAGGGTTCTTCCTTTTCTTTCTCTTCGTCTGGGCCACAGCAGGGATTACTTTCTCCGCTGATGTTCGATTTCGGGAGAAAGGCCCTATTTTGGAGAAGGAAAAAACCTGGGAACGGAAAAGTTGGGCGCAAATGCTCCGATTGCAATGAATAAACACGGAATATCTGATCTCGGGACGAATGTTTCTGCTGCTTCTTCATCTTGGGTTCCCCGGGTCGATAAACTGCGGAGGGGCAACGCAAACGTTGATCGCTCCATTACGATCTCTGCATTTATTCCCACGTTTACGCGAGACGGAGAAACGACGTGATTTGTTGCCCAGAGGCCTCAATTCTCCTCCGTACGCGAAAACGAGCGATGTCTCTGTTTCCTGCACTTCCCAGGAAAAATTATATTGTCAGTCCCTGAAAAAAATCTTGCGGTCTGCAACCAGGTGCTTCTGAAATTGTGTCAGATGTCTTATGAAGAGGAAAACCATTTCAACGTTTTTATTTCTTACTCTCAGAACCTCGAAAAAATCCGCGTTCATTCGAATGTTGAGGAATAAGGAACCTCGTACGAGAAGCTCACCGTGAATTTTACAAGAGTCACTTTTTCAAAAGTACTGTAAATCTCCATGAACTTCCGTCGTATAGAGCCGTTTACTCGAATGTAAGTGAATCCAATGTCTCAAAATTTAAAAGTTTTCAAAACTAGTTTTTATTAATCTTGATTAAGAGGTGGCCTGCGTGAATAATTCGTAAACCTTTTCTCCCGCCGAAAGTTGGATAGAAACAATTGGGTACGCGTAATTAGCACATAAAGTACAGTATAAGAAGAACAGAGTTATTATTATGAGGCTCATTGAGGGGAGGTTTTAAAAAATGTCACCGTCACAATTCCGGGGTTTTATTGGGGTGTGTGGTTCGCAAGCGCAAGAACTAAAACTTTTTTATTTGTGGTTTCTTGCGCTTTCAATACTTCTGATCATCTACCTGAGGCTGATGCTGTCGGATGCAGCCTTGAGAGAGGCTCATATTCACGAAGAGCAGAAAGAGGTTCCCGCATTTGCGTCACGCACTTTGAAAGCGTCGTATAGGTAAGACCCGGTGGCGAGTTACTCGTCGATCTCATCCGATATCGGTTTCCGACTTGACCCCGAAGAAGTTGAGGAATGAGGTCGTGGCCGGGTCTCTTCGCGGTTTTGTCTCCTCGGGGTCGCGACTCCGATTCCTTCCCCGCATCCGCTTGTGCCGTTTCGCTTTATTTCCTGCGTGTTTTTCCTCTTATTTATTCTTTGCCACTTGCTGCTGGCCTGAAACGAGGAATAATGTCGTGACACGTGAGTAACGTCTACATTCTTGTTATTTATTTCCTGCTCCTCATTTTCACCCGCTCCTCGCGAAAGCATTCCAGCCGATTCAGAAACTCGTCAGTTACGGGCCCCCCGCAGGACTCGCGGAGAAAGGGAAATTTGTCTCGAGAACATTCTTACAAATTAGCGTCTGGGAACTGAGCCAGTCTGGCGGAAGGAACACGCAGCGTTTTGTGTTCTACCGATTCACGAGACACGAAATACAATGCAACCGCTTGCTGGCTTGGCCGGGGACACACGAGAACATGAATGAAGAAAACAAAATACGAGTCGGGATGATAGACAAAACGTGCATCGCTTATGCTCGTCGCACTAAAAAGCATCCGGGGCATTGTTCTGGCGGAAAGCGTTCGCTATGACGCGATGATGCACCTTCACATATATAGTGGTCCGCCTCGACTCACTATCCCAGGGATGATGCGGGATGACAACCGGTGAATTCCTCGGAGTTACTGTATTTGGAACTTGCAGAATATCCCCCGGATTTATCCGTTTATTTTTTTTAATCAGGTACAGTGAGACCCCCACATGCGGACGCCTGATCGACATGGGGACGATTCGACATGGGGACATTTATTTTTTAACAAAAAAATCATAAAAAGACCCTACATGAGGACACTGACTCGACCTGGGGACATCGCAGGGTAAAATTCCAAAATAAATTTTAGGAAAATCTATTTTTTGAGGCTTAATTGAAAGAAACAGATGTTTCCAACCTAAGATCTATGCAAGAAAAATTATTTGGTACTTTTCCCATCATTTTCCCATCCATTCAGCTAATTTAAAAATGCCATATAGCACAGAGAGACTTCCTTCTAACTGTCTTCGTGACATGGATGTTATTTTTCCAGATGCCAACTTTTCAATTTACTGTACAGAGGTACACTATTCAATGTTGCAAATGTTCTTATTGGTTTGATAAGATATTCATTGAATCAAATTCAAGTGGCAAAACATTTTTTCATGAAATTCTGAAGAATATTTCTTCCATAAAAGACCAATTAAAAATTATACAATGTAAGTCTATGGGAAAACAAGATTTGACTTGGGGACAATCCGACATAGGGACACTCTTTATGCACAAATTATGTCCGTATCTGGGGGTCTCACTGTATTTTCAATTTATCCGTGCGAATGGGCCATACTTTTTCTTCCCCGGAGGAATGAAAGCACAGGAATTTGTAATTGGCAATATTCTAGGCCTTGAATTGCTTCTTGAATGAGTTGCGAGGATGCTGAACTTGGAGGCAAGGCTTTATTTGGGCAATTAATCGTTCACTTCCCTTCATTCCTCTCGGAGGAATGAAAGTTTTATAAACGTGATGATTTAATGCAGTCGAACTTCAAGTGGCCCGTAGAAAAAAAAAAGAGAGTTATGGAGGTTTCGAGTTGGAGGGGGGGGGGGGGGAAGCAAGAATTTTTCTTGGATTAAAGAAGGAAGAATCACAGGAAATTGTAATTGGCAATATTCTAGGCCTTGAATTGTTTCTTGAATGAGTTGCCAGGATGCTGAACTTGGAGGCAAGGCTTCATTTGCGCAATTAATCGTTCACTTCCCTTTGAAAGTCTCCAAGTTACATTTTTATAGCTTTTCTTTTTTCCTTGTGTCAATGAAATCATAGCCAAAGAATAAGGGGGAAAGATTTCGAGTTGGGGAAGTTTTTGATGCATTATTTCCGAGGGAATTCAGAAAGGGACTTTAAAAAATAAATCGACTCACGGAGGTTCCAATTATTCAAGTGCGACTGTATTCAAGAGTAAAATTAGGATTGAGCCTCGTTTATTTTTCATCAACAAAATATAAAATAGCACAGTCAAAGGGTTTCATCCTGAGTGCCTGAGAATTGCACCTCTTCTTTTCTGATTTGAACATTTTTTTTTTTACGATGGAAATTGTCAAGTTTCATCTGCCGAGAAGTCGATTTTTTGCGAATGAATGATTTAATTCTGTTTTACGGGTTATACCGTCTTTAAATTGTTGCTGTCAGAATAATGAAGACAAAAAATGTGGTGTTGGATTACTGGACTAATTTACCCTATTGCAATGAATGAAACGTCCGGACAAGGACATGAATCTCAATTCCGAGATTCTAGAAGAACAAAAGTTTATTGATGATCGATTTTCAAAATCATTTCCCAAATCACGTAAAATAAAGGCAAACTTCACACAAGTATATTCAGTGCTTCTGGTCAATAATTTTTAGTTGGATCAGTTTTTTGTGTGTGTAGAATGTAGGTCCATTCCTCATCATCTTCCTGCTTTCCAAATCACGTAACTCTCCATTTTTGCCATAATTGACTCGGAGATTGACGATAAGTACTGTAACTGAATGCGTTTTGTGGCCTTATAGTACAGTACTTTCCTTCTCGATTTTTATGCATCGAGAAGGAAGAAAAAATACGTAAGTACAGAGCAGTATTGATGTACTGCTTCCCAGAATCATCGACGCTTCAAGTTTATAATAAAATAAATGTGGACCCGAATGGGGTTCGCAGCAGCTGCTACCCATGATCCAGGGTTAACCCATTGGGGAACCTAAATATTGTTGTCGAACTCTAAAATTAAAGTATGGTCGTGCAGCGTCCAGTCAAGAGGTTTTTCGACTTATTCTACAGACTCGACCAGTTCTGAAACCCGGCAATATTATTTTAAAATACTGTATTGTGAATACAGTACCAGTGTATCAACAAAGATTTGCATACGATGGCTTTCATCAAGTGAGTAGTTTTTAAAACCCATAAAATTCACTTGCGTTCAACCTTCAAGTTGTTCGCGCTTCACGAGTGGTGAGCAAATTGTTGATTGAAAAACCGTGAATTAGACCGTATTTATGGCATCTACCTCTTTTTTCTTTTTTTATGCGCACGGCTTTCAACAGCTGTAAAGGCCTCCGGAGAAATCCGCTGAGCAATTGAAAAAAGCACTTTGGTCTGGCGTCTGTATACCACTTAACAGTACATTACAGTCCATTAGACTGCATCAGATGCATGGAAAGCAGGCTTTGATGCTTGAGTTGGTAATCAAAGCAACGAAGTGATGAGGATGAAAAGGAAGCTACTGGAAAATCCACACGTACAGTATTCATTTTCTAAAAAAAAGAAAAGACGATTTCAGACATTTATTTTTAATGGTGTGTCTGTGTCTCTTCGAATATTGTTCAAGACTTCGAGTTGGATGCGAAAAAAATATTTCAGATGTCGTACCCGAGGAGTACCCGAAATTTCTGGAAAATTTTGCAGCGAGAAATGACTTGGAAATAGGCACGGAAAACCTGAGCATAAAGTTCGATTTAGATTTGTGGTCTTTGACCGAGGAAGGTCCCACTATCTGTAGAGGCAGGTGGTTTATTAATGCGAGTACAACAAAATCCACTTTCGAGGTCAACGCTGATATGGAGAAAAGGTCAAGATCTTAACGTCTGCTGACGTTGTTCGGATTTCCGACCTTACAGAGATGCCCGATCATGTTCATCAACCCAGTGGGAGAGTCTGCACAAAATTGCGCCGAGTTGATGGAGGGCATTTCCTTGTAGTAGAACTGCATTTACAGCAGCATATATTTTTTTCGGAAGATTCTGGACCAGGAAATAGTTCTGTCGAAATTATCTGAAACTGGTGATATCGATAAAACTGACATTTTCATTAATATCGCAATTGTGACTGCAAGTGACATCTATCCATCTTGAAATACTCCTTTTTATAAAGGCAATAGAGACTCCGGGACACGGACAAATCGAGGCAGACATTTCGAGACAGGGAAAATTTGAGACAAGGACAATTTGAGACAGGGAAAATTTGAGACAAGGACAATTTGAGACAGGGACAATTTGAGACAAGGACAATTTGAGACAGGGACAATTTGAGACAGAAAAAATTTGAGACAGGCTTTGCAGTAGGAAATCCTACCCTTCAAAACTATCTTAATGAGGAGAGGAATCTGCTCAAGTTGGTTGAAAGATTTGAGTTTTTCCTTGATGAGGAAAATTCACTTGACATTGATGATGGATGAAAAGGAGAAACATCTTGGGACCATGGACTTTTCACCAAACAGTGTAATTTTTGTTCATGTTCACACCTTAAACATAAGATAATGGGGTAAAACACAGTCAAGTAATTTTGTCTCAATATGTATCTGTCTATAAATGTCTAAAAATCTCAAAATGTATTAGTCTCAATTTGTCCATGTTTAAAAAAAAGTTGCAATCTCAAATTTTCCCTGTATCCAACAGTATCCATCTCAATTTGGCCCTGCCTTTAATTGTCCATGTTTAAAGAAGTTTCAGTCTCAAATTGTCCCTGTCTCCAAAAGTATGTGTCGCAATTTGGCCCTGCCTTGAATTGGCATTGTCTCAATTTGGCCTTGTCCCAAATTGTCTGTCTCGATTTGTCCTAGATCCAGAGACTCCTTACATTGTACAGTGTGGATGTAATCGTAAACTATCGTATGTTACTAGAGTATCAAGGTTGTTGTAGAGCATTTTCAATTTTGTAGAAATTTCCACGTACTGAACTAATGTTTTGAATTAGAAAAAAATTATTACGTTAAAAAAATATTTCGTTTTTTAAGGGGATTTCAATTTTAAAGGATGAGCTTCCGCATAAAACAGGGTCTGAGACGCATATTTTTTATAATGAAAAAATAAATTTTCAAAGTAGAATTTGCTGAGAGTTCTTTACAGTACTGTATTTGCAGGTTGGGAAACAAATTCACGAACTTCCTCTTAGCCCTTTTTTTATAGAGGCAGTTTATTTCTACGAGGCCGTTTACGAATTTGAAATAATTCACTTTGAGGGAAATATTGATCCACAGCATGGAAGAGTCTACTCGACGTTACGTAAGACGTCGAATTATTGAGAAAAAAAAGATTTTATGAATTCAACTGTTGGAATCGCGTGAATTCTAAAACAACGACGTTCGAAATTTCTGAACAAAAAAATGAAAACCATGAATTGTGAAGTTCGTTTCGCTTTTCGCTCTCACGAAGCAGAACGAAACTTTCAGAACAGCTCAAATCTTTGTTTGTCGAGATGGACTGCAGTAATTTCCGGTTCAGGAACTTCGAAAAACTCGGAGACGTGTCGGAAAGATGTGTGGATTGTTCGGCAAGTCAAGGATGATTCCTGGGTTATTCCCTCAGCGGAAATGCGATTTTCTTTTGCAATTTCCCCTCCGTCGTCTTGAATGATTTCTGGCGTTGAATTTCAAAATTTTCCGAATTGCACCGAGTTTCGCGTGTGCAATAAGTTTGTTCATCATCCACGTTTTGCCAAAATACTCATATTATCATGTTTGCCGATGGAAAGTGCAGTACCTGCCCCTTTTGTAGACAATTACAAAAAAAAAAAAAGAAGAGGTGGACTGCGTGTTCAACGGCGAATTTTATGTTGGACAGGTTCAGTCTGCTTTTATTCATTAAATTTTGCATTGTCGATCCGCTTTCTACTTACGTAAACCAGTGAACATCTTTTATATCGATTTCCAGAGCGTATAAGACGTTCAACGGCGTTGGTACTTCTTGCAAAAATAAAATAAAATAAAATACGTTTTTAGGGCTTTAAAAGCGGATTTCTGGCAAGTTAATTCTTATTTTTGCGAATCAAGTTTAGCGTTTTCTTGGTTCTTCGGTTTTTTTTTCAGATTCGGGTACATGCTTCCTTTTTTCGTTTGTTTTGTGTTCCACGTAGGCTTTCAGAATTCGGGAATTCAGGATATTTCCGCATCGGAATTTAAATGTGAGAAGGCTCCTGATATTTTGGAAATTCTTGCGCATGCTTTTTTCAGTTTTACTGTTGGACTTGATTAATTCGTATATTCAAAATATTTCCGGGTCGAAATATAGGTTAGAGACGGCTCCTAATTATTATTTTTTGTTATTCAGAAGCATTATTTTTTGGTGTGCCAATGCGGCTTTCTGAATTCGGAAATCCGAAATATTTTCGCGTCGAAACGCAGATGTGATGAGACATTTAATTTTATTCTATAAATTCAGTTGTGACTGGGCTTTCACAGTTGGGCGTGAAAGCCCAGTCTGTTTCTTTCGGTCCACCCTGTACTTGAGTCATCCAAAGTGTTCTATAATACAGTAAATGAAATCCTCCTGCCCAATATGCAAAACAACCCTGACTGAAACAGGATTTCAATGCGTCTTTCAGTTCGGCGTGGGTGCAGATAATGTTTGTCGTCAGCACCAAAGCAAACCGGACCTAACTGACTGAAACAGCGAAGCAGACTTTCAAGTACCCAGCTGTTGTTTCCAAGTACTAGAGGCCAGAGGGTCTCTGAATTTAAAACGAATCCATGCCAGATAAAACCCCAGCACACGCATACACCCACACACACGAAAAAAAGGCGCCTTGGATTGCGAAGAATGGTATTTTTCGTGTCGCTCTGGGTTTCTTCCATGTTGTGGTAATTTCAGAAGTTTTTGGGAAACTCCGAAAGGAAATTCATGTGTCGCGTAACGTTTGAAAAAAGTTGTGTACCAGGAATTGTTTCCACCAAAATCTGTATTAGATGTGAATTCCACTGCACTTTTCCGCATTTTATTTCAAGTTCATGAATCCAGTCCATGGTCAGGTTAAGTTATTCTCGAATCTTCTGTTTGAATTTCTCGTCTCTTTAATTGGTTGATTTTAAAGCGGAAACCCCCATTGTTGGCTCAGTTTAATAAATGTGAGCCTGGTCTCACTCATATTTCTGTTTCTGAAAAGCTTTACTCGCTGATTTTACTTTAATTCATTTAATATATCTATTTTATTTTTTATAACCACCAATGAACAGAGAACGTTTAATCTACGAATAAAAGCATCACACGAAACCTCTTTATATTATAATTCGATTGAGACTTTGTTTACTTTTTTCGACACAGCGGGGGTATACATTTAATAAAATGCATCAAGTTTTAGGGTATGAGGGTTCTCGAGAATCTGATATCACAGAAACGGCGTAGTTTTGACTCTTGTTAAATTTGATACTCAGTTGCATGCAAAAAGTGCTCTGAGATGTTCACGCCAAATCATGGCTTAAAAAAAAAAACATTCCTTTTTTTTTCTCTTGTCCACCCGTATGAATAATGATACCGGTATTTGCTTTTGCACGTGACAATGTAAGAGCGTGAGCAACTGAAAAAAGTAAAATTCAATTTTAGGAGAAACCTCCAGCATGGAACGAAATGAGGAATATCAATTCGTTGAGGTGAATATCTTTTCAGTTTTGAGAAAAAGTACGCCAACTTTTGAAAATACTCTCGCATTTTCCGCCTCCTGGGTTCCCGGGAGTTGTTCCCATTAATAACCCTGATCGGGTCACGCAGAATCCTCTTGCATGTCGACATGCGATCTGGGCATTGCGTCAGTGCAGGATTAACCTGAAATAACAGAACAAATGAAAAAAGAAGGACGAGAAAATACGGGTCAGGAATATATAAACTCTTCCCGGTATCGTGCGAGCGAGCCGATTGCGTGACTCAGTTACTTTTCACGGTTGTTCTGACGATCCGGGAGGTACTGGGAGAGAATTCCGGTGTAGTACTGATGACCGGAAATGTGGGCTTCCGAATGGTCCCCGAGATAATTTCGTGGACACAGATTTCGACGCACGTTGGAAGCGTTTTGCTGGAAAGATTTCAATGACTATTTTTTGATGAAGCACTCACTCAGTCAGGTAGATAATTATCTATGCAGTTGACCTTTACGTATTTCGTTTTACAGTCGATATATACGAGGGTTCTAACAAAAGTTCTCGGAATAGAAATGAAAATGGCGTGTAATCGAGCTGAAAAAAAAATTATTCTTTAGGAAAAGCATATTCCTTTGGTGAAAAAAGAATCAGCCCTGTTTGACGAATTTTTTGTGTGCCAACTAATATATGAAAATGGCGTATAATCGAGCTTAAAAAATTATTCTTTAGGGAAAACATATTCTTTGATAAAAAAAAAATCAGCCCTAATCGACAATTTTTTTTTGGTGCCAAATAATATGTTTTCCCTAAAGAATAAATTTTTTTCAGCTCGATCATGCGCAATTTTCATTTCTATTCCGAGAACTTTTGTTAGAACCCTCGTATGCAATTTAACCTCGATAAATTGGACTTCTTCAAGTCGAATACTGCCCTAAATCGTTTTTTGTTTTGTTTTGAAATCTCCGTCCTAATTTCCTTAGAAAAAACGCATTAAAAACCTCTCTAAATCGAAAGCTTTTCCTCTGAAACCTCCATAACTCGAATTTTCTGGAGGCCTCTTGGCTATTATTCTCTTGACCCGGATGAGAGAAAAGCAATGATAAAAGTAAGTTGATGTGTTTTGGAAGGAAGTGTGAGACTGATGGGGCAAATGAACCCTTTTCCTTGGAGTTCAGTATCCTGTCAACCCATTTAAGAAGCAATTTAAGGCTCAGAATATCACCATTTACAATTTCTTGCAATTCTTCTGCTTTTCCCTCAACAAAAATTCTTCTTTCCCGAATACGAAGCCTCCTTCAGTCGAATTTTTTTTAGCTGATCCCTTGAAATTCGACTTGGAGAGGTTTGATTGCATATATTGTATTCATAGTGAATTCGATTCAAGTCTATGATTGAACGAGGAAAATGGTAAATAATATATGAAAATGGCGTATAATCGAGCTTAAAAAAGTATTCCTTAGGGAAACATATTCTTTGATAAAAAAAAACAGCCCTGTTCGACAATTTTTTTTGTGCCAAGTAATATGTTTTCCCTAAAGAATAAATTTTTTTCAGCTCGATTATACGCCATTTTCATTTCTATTCCCAGAATGGAAGACGGACGAGCATCAATGGGTCAAGTCTTGGAGAAACAAATTCGGGATTTTTGATGGGAATTAATTCGATTCAGGCTAAATTTCATTGAAAAAGTTTGAATGGCCAGGTTTGAACCATATGCGGGGGATGTATTTTGATTTGGTAAGGTGAGGCTCGCTTATTTATTTTTAGCTCGAAAGTAGAGTCAAGTACAGAACAGTACTGTAAACCGTAGGTTTCAAGTTCTTGCTCTTTCGTGTTTTCTCACGTTTTTAGTTTCTTTTTTTTAACGCTTCCTTCGTTGACTGGTTCTTCGTGATGTAATCGAGAGAAAAGGGTACCATTCCACACAACAACAAAAAATAAGTGCTGTAGCTTTTATTCTATAGCCGTAATGTTGAAGTGGAAGTTTTTCTCGGCGGTTCTTCCGAATTTTTAGATTGATTTTTTGATTGTGCAAAGAAAGTTTGTTCTAGGGCACGAAAATTTCGCAATGGATGATTTATCAGTTGAGTGAATATTTTTAGTATTCCCTCCTATTTTTTATTGTTTTTTTTTCTCTACCAATTTACTCGCATCTGGTGGTTTTCCTTGTTATTCATAGCCGTAATCTTGTGAGGTTTTTTTTCCAGGCATGTTTTTCTTTTCAGTATACTGCAAATTGGAAATTTTGAGTTGATCCAAGCGTGCGTTTTTGAAACGGAAATGATCGAGCTCTATTAAAACAATCGGGAACACCTCGAAAGTAATATATTTAGATTCCGATTCATGATAAGACTAAGAAAATTGAAATAGCTTCAAAAATGATCGCCAGAATAAATTGAGAATTTTGATAGTCCACTTGAATTTTCTGGTTGAGAGCATGTATCTTCGGAAGATACCATGCCTGTGATCATCATAAAGCAATTCATGAGCAGCTTATCAAAATATATGGCCTCTAATTGCTGAGAGAACCGGAAAAAAATTCTGAAACATGCGATCTGTTTGAACGATGTTTCGAAATGACATGGTAAATATATGAAAAAATTATATAGTGATTTAAAAACTGTTCCTGTCAAGGTTCGGAAATTAGGCCATTAATTCCGAAGTATCAGCAGCAGCTAGATTTTCCATGTCTGCGTATTGTTTCACTACCTCTAGGATTAATTTTAGTAATGTTATTTGATTTTCAATTTTATTATTGTTTCTGGGTGCGGTTTCTTCATCCCTTTTAGATGATAAGTTAGGAAGTTCTTCAGGATGGTTAAGGTCTTATCTGTTTGTGATGATTCGGGAATGCATTCTGACTCGATTTGAGGCGAAAAAACGGAATATCCCCTACCTTCGATTCGAACCTTTCGATGTAATTTTTTATTTAAAAAAAAACCATCCATTTCCCTTTTCTCGGTTGCAAAAATTAAAATAAAAATAAACCTGCGATAATGCGAGAACTAAGAAGGAACGCTTATCAGGGAAAAGTAGGAAGCATCTGCTTCACAGCGTGAGTGTCCGAAGCACTTGCATCATGTTCTCCTCTGTGTATGGTGAAAAAAAGGGGCATCATCTTTGAAAAAATAATAATTAAGGGGGTAACATGCATCCATGTCTTCTCCACGTTTGAGAAACTGCTCGAAGATTGATTCTGCATTGGGTAGGATTTTTTTAAAAACTCTTCCGGAAAAATTTACCTCCGAATGAGTAGAAACCGGGGGTTGATCAGGTTCCACGTGCTTTAAAAAAAAAAGGAAATTTAACCAGAATAGAAAACTTTTATGCTAATGAGTGCCTTCATTGACTTTTTGAACCCCCTTTCTTTTTTTTAATAGAATTTTTCTCTAGTTATTTCAATGAATTTCTGGACTATTCCCCGTCTATATTGTCAAGCAATGTTCAAAAAAGCACTGAAAACAAATCCGCTTGGCAAAAAAAGTTATTCCTATCCTCTCGAAAAAATGATACAAGCGGCCGAATTCCCCTCTGAAACTTCAGTTTTTTTTTAACGAACATCACTGATTTATACTGTATTATTCTAAATAAAACTAACTTTCAAAAGCAAAAATCCAAGGTAGTTCGAGTCCATTGTACGAAAAATATGTTGAGTGCGGAGTCCGTTATCAGGGGGTCACTGTTCGTTGTTGAGAGTCCGCCTTTTATTACTCGTTACTTCGCAGAACCGGTTGTTGCTGCTAGGAAATGGTGTACGTTTTTCGTTTAGAGAAGGGAAAGACTTGAGTTTCGTGGAAGAATTTTTTTTTTTTTTGTGTTTCCGGCATTCTGAATGCCTCAACATTTCGTTGACCGAAATCGCCGCGAAAAAAAGTCATATCGCAACGTTACTATCTTCCAACGAGCTGTTTTGCATTCAAGTTTCACGAATGCATGCTGGTGACTCAATGCCAAAACACACATTCCGTGTTTCTTAGTAGTGGAAGAAAGTGTCGTCTATTTTTTTTGTTGTGTATGGAGGAGAAGCGTATATTTTTTCTTTCTTTTTTTTTCTGTTGGTTGACAAGTATTCTGGCGCTCGGTTCCATTTTATTGGGCGAGGTTGGCCGAGTTTCAATTTTGTGAAATGCATCCAGGATTTTTCTTTGTCTCTTGAGTTTTAGATGAACGGTGTGTGGGAAGTGCTCGATTTGTTGCATTCATACGTGTAAATTCTGTAGTTTGAGACAGGGTCGGAATGTGTGGAATTGAGAATGCAGGGAAAAATCAAAATATTGAGGAAAGAAAGCGGTGGCAGGTTTGTCGTGATTAGTTTTTGTTGTCATTGGCCAAGGTTACTCTTGAAAAAAAAATGCAGCTTTCGAATAAACAGATAGGTAATTCTGTTGCATCAAATTTAGTTCAAAGTCTTTTTTTCTTCTAGGTATTCCGTTTCAAACATTTTGGTGATGTAATTGTTTATAAATCGGCCAGCTTTTCTGCGATCAATCTTTGCAATTCGTGACGAAGGATAACTGCACTTTACTGAGTGTTTTGCGATGAAAATTATTTATTTGGGAACCCAAGTTTCTGAACCGGAATCAGTCAAATATATTTTTTTTCGGATCGGGCTATGACTTGAAAAAGAGAACGTATTCTCATGAGGGATTATTTCCTTCAAACGAAATCCTGAGTTTTAAATCTTTATCTTTACAATTTTTATCAAATTTTTACACTAGAAAATCAGAAATTATAAAAGCCCGTTTCCAAAAAAAAAAGTTTGTACTGAAGTACATTATCTGGAACATTTTCCCTTGAAAAATTTCATCATACAGCACTTTAGTTTGAATAATTATGTAGAATCCTCGAACACTTTCATTATAAATTATGAATCTTACGATTTTGCGTATGTACTGAAAAAATTATAGAGATCTGTTCTATAAAATTAGAGATTGATTTTTATTCATTAAAAATAAATGTACTGTTCAGTGATTTATTAAGTAGTAACAGTAGTAAGCGAACCTATTAATACCTTCGAATCTTGAACCCCATCAAAGGTAGCATGCAACCTGATTTTCTACCAATTTTTGCGAAAGAAAGTGCGTGTCATTTCACTCACGTGTGACTGCATTCTATGCTAAAAACAATCTCAAAACCTTTTTGGGCCCGTGGACCAGCAAATTTCCAAACAAATTCTACGGACCAGCGAAGTTTCATAAAATTTTCGCAGACTCAAAAATGTTTTGTTCGAAAGAATTTATTGCAGGTACTGTATTTAAAATTTTTGTTTTTCAATTCAAAAATTAAGTCAAGAACCAATGAAACAGGTATAGCGTTGTCAAACCTTCAAAAAATTAGAAAAGTGTGCTTGAAGAAAGGTTTCTTAGAATCATTTTTTGAAATACTTTATTTCAGCAGGTGACATTTTTTATCTTAAGAAAGAACATTAGGAGTGAAGTCATCTTGTATTTTTCGCCAGATAATTTCAACTGCAATTGGTCTTTCCCAAATTTAGATGAAGATAACAGGCTACTTTTGATAAATTTACTATGCTGGAGAAAATTTCCTGTGGACCGGTAAGAAACTTCCGCGGACCACGGGTTAAGGAACACTTATCTAGCCTCCCAAGAGAAATGTTCGCGATAGAAGAAGCCCCTTCTGTTTTATCTTGACTGTTCCTGTTGGTAACTTGCTAATTAATCTGCAGTCGGTGTGGCTCAGATTTCAAGACATGTGGGGTTCATTTTTGTGTGAGGAGGAGGAGGAGGCGTGAATTTGCGCGCTCGTTGTGGGCGGAAAGGAAATGAGACAACAACAAAAAAACACACACGTGAAATGCACGTGTAGCAAGAGTGCCAACCTGTGGGTTGTTGCGGGGGTTTCAGCTTTCCTTCGTTCTCTCGTTTTTTTTTCTCTTTCCCCCCCCCCCCCCCTCGAAGCATGGTTTTCAACAATGATAGGAAGAAAAATGAAGAAGAGAATGGCGGCATCAGGCGGTAGAAAATTATTCCATGCACGAATGAAAAAAAAAAAAAAAAAGTCAGCAGCGTGAAAACTCTCATTTTGTCAAACTTCATTTTCTATCTTGACTACAGAAATATTTTGTGATTGATCGAATTCACATTCGTCTCCCCTTTTATTCGCGTGCAAATAATTTCTAATGTGGGATGATTTCGTTCAAATTATTTTCGTAAACATTAAGACCTATGAAAAATCGACAGTTGACTGAAAGCGCGCAAAAAATACAGTTCCACATGCCGGTAGGACATTTTGGTAGTACGGTATTTTTTTATATCGCCTTGGCAGCTCTCGTTTCGGATAGCGGCCCTCAAGCTCCGAGACTTGCCATTTTATGTATTTTAGAGGTCGTTTTCCGAAGCTAGAACCCAAATTTGGAACGAAAAGGGGAAGGCAGTGTCTGGTGTTTGCAGAGGTGGACCGTACAATATTCGTACATGACTTGAATCCATCAATAAATAAATAGATAAATAATTAAATGACACAAGCGTGTTTCTGTAACTTATATGCTTGTGTGCTTCAGGAAATTCCATTTCTTCTTTTTTTTTGTGAAACAGCTCCGACTCGCTTAATAACTACACTAAAAAGTTTGGGAAAAACCTGGGTAAACCTGGGAATTCCGTTTAAAACAAAATTGGAATCAAGGTGGAACAAGAAATGTTGCTGAAGCAAGTTTTCTTCTCCTGGTTTTTGGAAATCCTAGCTTCGACGAGTGAATTTAACCATTTTATCGCTCAACAGCCTCAACTTGACAGGAACGATGGTATATTCGATGAATCTGCGGAATTGGTCATGAAAAATAAGTAAAAAAAATGAAAACAGCTGGGTCGAATTTAGAAGAATAAAAATTAAGACTTGACCTGTCGGAAAAAAGAAGTAGACTAGAACTGTGATAAAAATTTCTTTTTTGTTGTTGTGAATTTTCTCCACTTGAAATTGCTCATTTCATTCTCAACCTGTGATCAGGAAAATTCGTGTAACCGCCTCTCCTTCTCCATGGGACAAACGTGAACAGGAAGCTTATCAATTATTTGCCCAACAAAAAAAAAAAAAAAGAACTTGAAGAGGGATAACCGGTATTGCCTTCGCTCCCACCACCACCTCCCTGGGGGTGGGCCTTTTTTTTTTCTTCTCCTCCCTTGCCCTGGGGTGCCGACAGCAGAAACGACTCAGTTGACGAAGGTCGTTGTTTGGATCCTGTCGAACCTGACAGTTGTGCACAAAAGAAGAAAAGAAAAAACACAAATAAAAGACATTATACTGTTGAAGAGAAAAAGAAAAGAAAGAAGAAACTCTGGGGGGATATCGGAAGAGGGCATCGAGTCCTTCTTCCCCCATTACCCCGCGCGGGCGCGTGTGGCGGAAATACATTGCCCGAGGGAAATTTGTGTGGCCAGTGCCCCCGAAGTGGCCGTTGCGGGCGGAAGATGTTGAATTTTCTGTTCGTGGCCAAGAATAGCGTGTTGAAAAATGGCGTCGGCAAGTGTGACGAGAAGACGACGATCGACATGGAGTTTTACGACTGTCGAGACTCGGTGGGTACTGATGAAGCATGAAATTTATAGGCCGCATCCGAGTTTATATGACGAATTATTATTTTTTTTTACTGTGGCGTATTATGTATTCGAGACTAAATTCTATGTGCTTTGCGAAATTACCGAATTAATATTTTGACTTGAGGGAAAAAAGAACTCGCCGATGTTTCTTTCAGAATAAAAGTGCGGCCTATTTGATACTGGAGATTATACTTGTAAATTTATAATACTGTACTAGTGTACTGTACATTTGATATTGAAATTACTGCATTCACCTCTTTTTCTGGAAAATTTTTAGCCAAGCTTCTTCAGAATAAAAGAAATGCGGCCTATTTTCAAGACTCATGTGGCCCATACTCGGGATTAAATGGCATTCTATGTGCTTTGCGAAAGTACCGAATTAATATTCTGACTTTGAAAAAAACTCGCCGATGTTTTCTTCAGAAGAAAAAGTGCGGCCTATTATACTTGTAAATTTATAATACAGTACTGTACTGTACATTTGATATTGAAATTTCTGCATTCACCTCTTTTTCTGAGAAATTTTTAGCCAAGCTCCTTCAGAATAAAAGAAAAGCGGCCTATTTTCAAGACCCATGTGGCCCATACTCGAGATTAAATTACTTCTATGTGCTTTTCGAAATTGCCGAATTATCATTCTGACTTGGATAAAAACTCGCCGATGTTTTCTTCAAAAGAAAAAGTGCGGCCTTTTGGATATTAGAGATGCTTCTATAGAGATAAATTTAAAAGTCAAAGTTCGACTTGTAAATTGATAATACTGAACGTATGATATTGAAATTACTGTAATTATTGTACCTCCATTTCTGATGAATTCTCTTTAGTGTTTCTTCAAAATACAAAGTGCGGCCTATTCTCGAGACCATGTTACATATGATAATTAAATCAACATATTCACCACACGCCCTAAAAAATCGAATCCGTGTTTTTCGAACCAAAGTTTGGTTTATACTGCACAGTACAATGTCCGAGATGCCACTTTTTACAGGTGGACTCTCTCTGCCTGTAAAGAGAAGAGAAGTAGAGAGAATTTCGTTGCATAGAACCCCTATAACATGAAGAAAGAACCCCATAAGACAAAAAAATAAAAAATCTTCCGGAAAGTCTGTTTATGAAAGCTAGTTTTTGACTTCTAGAAAATCTTGATTAGTTAGGATTGCAGCGTTTTTAGCGAAGCGCCGCGAATCCTTCAATCTATCGCCAGTTTTTTTTCCGTGACTTTGAAGCATTCAAGGACAGGAGGACATCGATAAATTGTATAAAATCATTGATGCATGTACAGGTATTCAAAACAAATTTTCGAAGACTAATTTTGCTTACTTGGCAAGAGCTACCACGAAGAAAAATGTCCGATTCAAGTTCATCCGATTACCTTTTCAATGTAATCCTGTGGATCTTTCTGTATTGGACCAACAAAGTTTCACGTTCTCTTTTACATCTTTGTTTTAATTGTACAGTACTGTACTTGTTTTTAGAATTTCAAAAGTCCAGAGTCAAGTTTTGAGTAGTGGAGAAGGTAACCCAAATGTTTTTCAACAAGAGCTTGCAATTTAGCTCCCGATGCGTTGTCACGAATCTCACCCGAATTGTTTTGCCATTTTGACGTTGAGATACCAGCTGCACTCCTTTTTTTTGGCTTAGGGATGAGCAGAAATTCTGCGGGTGCACATGAATGTGATACTTCGAATGTCCACTCGTGTTTTCTCTGAAGCCAGTGGAGCCAAGAAGCACTGCGACAGGTTTTCCTTCAACCGCTTATTTTGTCTCCGTCACCATTGTTTAAAATGTCTTCCGAATGATTTTTTGCAAGCTAAAATAAGAAAGGATAAATATCAACGTTGAGGTCACAACGAGGAACGTTTTGCACGACAGATACGCCTTCCGGTAGAATTCTGCCGATAAATGTATGCGTGAGTTTTATTCATCTTGCGGGATTTTTGCTTCCCGAATAAATAGCGAATTTTTTGCACGACCCCGTGCGCAAAGCTTGGGTTCGCCTGCGGGTTCTGTTTCGAATCTTTGGCAATACTTGTGTCATTGTGGCTAAATCGGCATGCAAACATTCTTCATTCAAAATTTGTGCAGGCCAGGTTTCGCTTTCCATTTACATTCATTCCAGTCTCAATTTTTTCTTTCATTTTCTGCAAGTGAGCTGGGGAAATTCCACTCGCCAAGTTTTCGGGGGGGGGGGGGGGGGGGGTTTTTTTTTTTTTTTTGGGGGGAGGGGGGGGGGGGGGGGGGGGGGGGGGCTTTTATCTGTTTTTTGAATGAACTGTTGGTTTTTTGTTTTTGCTTTCCGCGGCAAATATTGTGCGAATCAGATGCCGAGTCTGACGGAAAACCAACAAACTGAAAAGCTTTTTGTTTGAAACTCGAGAGCTTTGCGTTTTTCGCTTTCGGGAAGTCTTCGTAATTTTTTTTGTGAAGATAACGGACAAAAAGACCTTTTAATTTTTTGGCAACATTTTCTTTTGTCTGTACATTGCGGTTCGCTTTGTGGATCTGTTGTGTGAAGTGGTGAGATCCGAAGTACTTTTTCTTCACTTTGAAAGAAATGATGAATTGTTCTGAATGACGTTTTCCGCAGAATGCCGTATTTATTAATTGGGGCATGAAGCCCAGTTTTCAATATCTACCACATTTCTGATCTCAAATATTACGATCCAAAACCGTTTCTCTTTTTAAAAAATATGAAATCTGCTTTTCAAGTTTTTTTTTTTAGCTCATGAAATTCGATCGATTCATCCACCAGGAAAATGTAATGCGTTAATTTATGAAAGTATAGTACTGTAGAATTATTCGCCTGAGTAAACTGATGAGGTCTGGAATATAACAAATGTTGAAATTTTTTAATAAATACCGTATTATTGGTTCATATTGACATGTTTTTGACGTTTTGTTTTCATGTTTTTTTCGTGTTTTTTTTTTACTGCAAAATACCGTTTTGTACGATACATGAAAGGAAAACGGCATAGATTGAATCAAGTTCGGACTAGTATCCAAATTTTAGATCCAAACTTTTTTTCTGAATAGATCATCTGGTATCTCAAGCTGAAATCCATGATTTAAGTAATTTAATAAAGTAGAAATTCAGTGCCATGTATTGAATTATTTTGACATTACTGTACAACATTGAAATGTGAGTCATGAGTTATTTCTTGATGGGAAACCTCGCTTCAATTTTTATTCGTATATTTAAAATCGTATTTAAAATACAGTGCACCAGTAAATTTCGCACGTTTTCGCCAAAATCGCATTTCAAACGCCAGATGTCGCTGGTATTCTCACCGGGATCACTATTAATTCCTCAGATTTCTCTTCACGGTTTGAGACCACATTAATTGAGTTCATCAATGTCAAAAGGTCTATTTCTTACACTGACACCAGTTACAGAGAAGGTTTGAATGTTACGTACTGATGTTTTGAGATACCATCATGTAGTGTTACAACAAGTGAACGACGGCACTTGCGATAGCTAGAAGTAATTTTAAGATTTGAATTGCCGGAAAGTTTCTAGAAGATCGACTTATTCGTGCTCAGACGAAAGTCACTCGAGTTTTATTGCCTTTTCGGTGTATCTTGAAAGGAAGGAAATGTTTTCCGAAAGGAGGTGCTGTAAATTCATGATTCATCCTAATCGACGGTCATAAACCTATTCATCTTTAGGGAGCGAACGAACATGGCAAATTCTACAGTAATTTTCTTTTTTATCTCACACTCACACGACACATTATACCAGGGGGTGTACCAAAGTTTCCGCGATTGTCCTGTCATTTTTAGGAAAATAACGGTTACCCTTGCTTGAGAATAATGTATGACTTTATTTTGTCAGTTTATGGTTCAATTATCATTTATAATGTACAGTGAGACCCCCACATGCGGACACCTTAACATGCAAACAATTCAACATAGGGACACTTATTTTCCCATAAAAATTGATAGAAAAGGCCTGACATGCGGACACTGACTCAACATTTGGACATTGTGTGACAATGTTGCAAATTAGCTCCAGGCCAAATTACATGACACAGATATTTCCAACCCTAAAATTGATGAAAGAAAAGTTCTCTGGCAGTTCTTTCATCAATTTACCATCCATTTAGCTAATTTAAAAATTACCTCCAGTACAGACAGACTACTTTCTCTCTTTTTCACTTGAATGTTATTTACAGAGAATGATAACATTTCAATGTACTGTACAGAGGTATCAGTATTCGATGCTCCAAACAGTGAGACCCCGCGATGAGGACATAATTGGTGCATCAAGAGTGTCCTTAAGTTGAGTCTCAGTTTCCCTTAGACTTACATTGTATAATTTTCAATTGGTGTTTTATGGACAAAATACGCATCAGAATTCCATGAAAAAAATTGGTCGCCCAATTTAAACTGATTTGAACAATATATTTCAATTCAAAATGGACATAGCAAATCTGTCCAAAAATACTTTCTATTATATGGTGCGTTTCGGGAAGAACTGGGAAGAGAAACCCGACGAATAGAATGACATCTTGGGGAACGTGTATGCACCTTTATTCTCTAAATCACGAAGTGATTTTGATAGCTTATTATGTTTAAAAAGAATACATTGATCAAGATTGAAATTGTTTTCAAGCTCTTTAGCTGCGGTTCTGACCAAATAATGCCTGAAGTTCTGTTCTATTTCAATTGAAGTACCGTAATTTTTTCAAACCTGAACAAAGCGATCACTTTATTTTTTGTAAAGATAAAATGAATGGTTGTAGTATTGTATCCTTGTGAAATGGCAATCCACATGCTCTTTGCAACATGTTCAAACATTTTTCATATCATTTAATTTTTCCAAGCATATAATGATCCTCACACTCAATCCATTCTGAAGCAGGGGATTTCCAGTCTTATCTAGGCAATGGAAAATTAACCAAAGAATTTATGCGGAAACCAATCTAACCATCCAAGTCCTAAACTACCCGAAAAC